>CAKAJI010000721.1:225781-395544 GCA_916610255.1 Lasioglossum lativentre | reverse complement strand
TATAATAAAACGTAATATGCAGTGTATCATTGAAAATACCTTATAATATATCGTAATTTGTAGTGTATCATTGAAAATACCTTATAATATAAGGTAATTTGTAGTGCATCAATGAACATACCTTATAATATAACGTAATATGCAGTGTATCATTGAAAATACCTTATAATATAACGTAATATGCAGTGTATCATTGAAAATACCTTAAAACAAAACGTAATATGCAGTGTATCATTGAAAATACCTTATAATATAACGTAATATGCAGTGTATCATTGAAAATACCTTATAATATAACGTAATATGCAGTGTATCATTGAAAATACCTTATAATATAACGTAATATGCAGTGTATCATTGAAAATACCTTAGAATATATGCTAATTCTAGTCTATCAATGAAAATACCTTATAATATAACGTAATATGCAGTGTATCAGTGAAAATACCTTATAATATATCGTAATTTGTAGTGTATCATTGAAAATACCTTATAATATATGGTAATTTGTAGTGTATCATTGAAAATACCTTATAATATATGGTAATTTGTAGTGTATCAATGAAAATACCTTATAACATAACGTAATATTCAGTGTATCATTGAAAATACCTTATAATATAACGTAATATGCAGTGTATCATTGAAAATACCTTATAATATAACGTAATATGCAGTGTATCATTGAAAATACCTTATAATATGTAGTAGTTTATCATTGAAAATACCTTATAATATAACGTAATATGCTGTGTATCATTGAAAATACCTTATAATATATCGTAATTTGTAGTGTATCAATGAAAATACCTTATAATATATGGTAATTTGTAGTGCATCAATGAAAATACCTTATAATATAACGTAATATGCAGTGTATCATTGAAAATACCTTATAATATAACGTAATATGCTGTGTATCATTGAAAATACCTTATAATATATCGTAATTTGTAGTGTATCAATGAAAATACCTTATAATATAAAGTAATATGCAGTGTATCATTGAAAATACCTTATAATATATCGTAATTTGTAGTGTATCATTGAAAATACCTTATAATATATGGTAATTTGTAGTGTATCAATGAAAATACCTTATAACATAACGTAATATTCAGTGTATCATTGAAAATACCTTATAATATAACGTAATATGCAGTGTATCATTGAAAATACCTTATAATATAACGTAATATGCAGTGTATCATTGAAAATACCTTATAATATAACGTAATATGCAGTGTATCATTGAAAATACCTTAGAATATATGGATAACGTAATATGCAGTGTATCATTGAAAATACCTTATAATATATCGTAATTTGTAGTGTATCATTGAAAATACCTTATAATATATAGTTGTTTATCATTGAAAATACCTTAGAATATATGGTAATTCTCGTCTATCTATGAAAATACCTTATAATATAACGTAATATGCAGTGTATCATTGAAAATACCTTATAATATAACGTAATATGCAGTGTATCATTGAAAATACCTTATAATATAACATAATATGCAGTGTATCATTGAAAATACATTATAATATAACGTAATATGCAGTGTATCTTTGAAAATACCTTATAATATATCGTAATTTGTAGTGTATCATTGAAAATACCTTATAATATATGGTAATATGCAGTGTATCATTGAAAATACCTTATAATATATGGTAATATGCAGTGTATCATTGGAAATACCTTATAATATAACGTAATATGCAGTGTATCATTGAAAATACCTTATAATATAACGTAATATGCAGTGCATCATTTAAAATACCTTATAATATAACGTAATATGCAGTGTATCATTGAAAATACCTTATAATATAACATAATATGCAGTGTATCATTGAAAATACATTATAATATAACGTAATATGCAGTGTATCTTTGAAATTACCTTATAATATAAAGTAATATGCAGTGTATCATTGAAAATACCTTATAATATATCGTAATTTGTAGTGTATCATTGAAAATACCTTATAATATATGGTAATTTGTAGTGTATCAATGAAAATACCTTATAACATAACGTAATATTCAGTGTATCATTGAAAATACCTTATAATATAACGTAATATGCAGTGTATCATTGAAAATACCTTATAATATAACGTAATATGCAGTGTATCATTGAAAATACCTTATAATATAACGTAATATGCAGTGTATCTATGAAAATACCTTATAATATAACGTAATATGCAGTGTATCATTGAAAATACCTTATAATATAACGTAATATGCAGTGTATCATTGAAAATACCTTATAATATAACATAATATGCAGTGTATCATTGAAAATACATTATAATATAACGTAATATGCAGTGTATCTTTGAAAATACCTTATAATATATCGTAATTTGTAGTGTATCATTGAAAATACCTTATAATATATGGTAATATGCAGTGTATCATTGAAAATACCTTATAATATATGGTAATATGCAGTGTATCATTGGAAATACCTTATAATATAACGTAATATGCAGTGTATCATTGAAAATACCTTATAATATAACGTAATATGCAGTGCATCATTTAAAATACCTTATAATATAACGTAATATGCAGTGTATCATTGAAAATACCTTATAATATAACATAATATGCAGTGTATCATTGAAAATACATTATAATATAACGTAATATGCAGTGTATCTTTGAAAATACCTTATAATATAACGTAATATGCAGTGTATCATTGAAAATACCTTAGAATATATGGTAATTTGTAGTGTATCATTGAAACTACCTTGTAATATATAGTAGTTTATCACTGAAAATACCTTATAATATAACGTAATATGCAGTGAATCATTGAAAATACCTTATAATATATCGTAATTTGTAGTGTATCATTGAAAATACCTTATAATATATGGTAATTTGTAGTGCATCAATGAAAATACCTTATAATATAACGTAATATGCAGTGTATCATTGAAAATACCTTATAATATAACGTAATATGCTGTGTATCCTTGAAAATACCTTATAATATATCGTAATTTGTAGTGTATCAATGAAAATACCTTATAATATAAAGTAATATGCAGTGTATCATTGAAAATACCTTATAATATATCGTAATTTGTAGTGTATCATTGAAAATACCTTATAATATATGGTAATTTGTAGTGTATCAATGAAAATACCTTATAACATAACGTAATATTCAGTGTATCATTGAAAATACCTTATAATATAACGTAATATGCAGTGTATCATTGAAAATACCTTATAATATAACGTAATATGCAGTGTATCATTGAAAATACCTTATAATATAACGTAATATGCAGTGTATCATTGAAAATACCTTATAATATAACGTAATATGCAGTGTATCATTGAAAATACCTTAGAATATATGGTAATTCTAGTCTATCTATGAAAATACCTTATAATATAACGTAATATGCAGTGTATCATTGAAAATACCTTATAATATAACGTAATATGCAGTGTATCATTGAAAATACCTTATAATATAACATAATATGCAGTGTATCATTGAAAATACATTATAATATAACGTAATATGCAGTGTATCTTTGAAAATACCTTATAATATATGGTAACTTGTAGTGTATCAATGAAAATACCTTATAATATAACGTAATATGCAGTGTATCATTGAAAATACCTTATAATATAACATAATATGCAGTGTATCATTGAAAATACATTATAATATAACGTAATATGCAGTGTATCTTTGAAAATAACTTATAATATAACGTAATATGCAGTGTATCATTGAAAATACCTTAGAATATATGGTAATTTGTAGTGTATCATTGAAACTACCTTGTAATATATAGTAGTTTATCATTGAAAATACCTTATAATATAACGTAATATGCAATGTATCATTGAAAATACCTTATAATAAAACGTAATATGCAGTGTATCATTGAAAATACCTTATAATATATCGTAATTTGTAGTGTATCATTGAAAATACCTTATAATATAAGGTAATTTGTAGTGCATCAATGAACATACCTTATAATATAACGTAATATGCAGTGTATCATTGAAAATACCTTATAATATAACGTAATATGCAGTGTATCATTGAAAATACCTTAAAACAAAACGTAATATGCAGTGTATCATTGAAAATACCTTATAATATAACGTAATATGCAGTGTATCATTGAAAATACCTTATAATATAACGTAATATGCAGTGTATCATTGAAAATACCTTATAATATAACGTAATATGCAGTGTATCATTGAAAATACCTTAGAATATATGCTAATTCTAGTCTATCAATGAAAATACCTTATAATAAAACGTAATATGCAGTGTATCAGTGAAAATACCTTATAATATATCGTAATTTGTAGTGTATCATTGAAAATACCTTATAATATATAGTTGTTTATCATTGAAAATACCTTATAATATAACGTAATATGCTGTGTATCATTGAAAATACCTTATAATATATCGTAATTTTTTAGTGTATCATTGAAAATACGTAATAATATAACGTAATATGCAGTGTATCATTGAAAATACATTATAATATAACGTAATATGCGGTGTATCATTGAAAATACCTTATAATATAACGTAATATGCAGTGTATCATTGAAAATACCTTATAATATAACGTAATATGCAGTGTATCATTGAAAATACCTTATAATATATAGTAGTTTATCATTGAAAATACCTTATAATATAACGTAACATTCTGTGTATCATTGAAAATACCTTATAATATAACGTAATATGCAGTGTATCATTGAAAATACCTTATAATATAACGTAATATGCAGTGTATCATTGAAAATACCTTATAATATATCGTAATTTGTAGTGTATCATTGAAAATACCTTATAATATAACGTAATATGCTGTGTATCATTGAAAATACCTTATAATATATCGTAATTTTTTAGTGTATCATTGAAAATACCTAATAATATAACGTAATATGCAGTGTATCATTGAAAATACCTTATAATATAACGTAATATGCAGTGTATCATTATAAATACCTTATAATATAACGTAATATGCAGTGTATCATTGAAAATACCTTATAATATATCGTAATTTGTAGTGTATCATTGAAAATACCTTATAATATAACGTAATATGCTGTGTATCATTGAAAATACCTTATAATATATCGTAATTTGTAGTGTATCATTGAAAATACCTTATAATATAACGTAATATGCAGTGTATCATTGAAAATACCTTAGAATATATGGTAATTCTAGTCTATCAATGAAAATATCTTATAATATAACGTAATATGCAGTGTATCATTGCAAATACCTTATAATATATCGTAATTTGTAGTGTATCATTGAAAATACCTTATAATATATAGTAGTTTATCATTGAGAATACCTTATAATATAACGTAATATGCAGTGTATCATTGAAGATACCTTATAATATATGGTAATTTGTAGTGTATCAATGAAAATACCTTATAATATAACGTAATATGCAGTGTATCATTGAAAATACCTTATAATATAACGTAATATGCAGTGTATCATTGAAAATACATTATAATATAACGTAATATGCAGTGTATCATTGAAAATACCTTATAATATAACGTAATATGCAGTGTATCATTGAAAATACCTTATAATATAACGTAATATGCAGTGCATCATTGAAAATACCTTAGAATATATGGTAATTCTAGTCTATCAATGAAAATACCTTATAATATAACGTAATATGCAGTGTATCATTGAAAATACCTAATAATATAACGTAATATGCAGTGTATCAGTGAAAATACCTTATAATATATCGTAATTTGTAGTGTATCATTGAAAATACCTTATAATATATAGTAGTTTATCATTGAAAATACCTTATAATATAACGTAATATGCAGTGTATCATTGAAAATACCTTATAATATAACGTAATATGCAATGTATCATTGAAAATACCTTAGAATATATGCTAATTCTAGTCTATCAATGAAAATACCTTATAATATAACGTAATATGCAGTGTATCAGTGAAAATACCTTATAATATATCGTAATTTGTAGTGTATCATTGAAAATACCTTATAATATAACGTAATATGCTGTGTATCATTGAAAATACCTTATAATATATCGTAATTTTTTAGTGTATCATTGAAAATACCTAATAATATAACGTAATATGCAGTGTATCATTGAAAATATCTTATAATATAACGTAATATGCAGTGTATCATTGAAAATACATTATAATATAACGTAATATGCAGTGTATCATTGAAAATACCTTATAATATATCGTAATTTGTAGTGTATCATTGAAAATACCTTATAATATAACGTAATATGCAGTGTATCATTGAAAATACATTATAATATAACGTAATATGCAGTGTATCATTGAAAATACCTTATAATATAACGTAATATGCAGTGTATCATTGAAAATACCTTAGAATATATGCTAATTCTAGTCTATCAATGAAAATACCTTATAATATAACGTAATATGCAGTGTATCAGTGAAAATACCTTATAATATATCGTAATTTGTAGTGTATCATTGAAAATACCTTATAATATATAGTTGTTTATCATTGAAAATACCTTATAATATAACGTAATATGCTGTGTATCATTGAAAATACCTTATAATATATCGTAATTTTTTAGTGTATCATTGAAAATACGTAATAATATAACGTAATATGCAGTGTATCATTGAAAATACATTATAATATAACGTAATATGCGGTGTATCATTGAAAATACCTTATAATATAACGTAATATGCAGTGTATCATTGAAAATACCTTATAATATAACGTAATATGCAGTGTATCATTGAAAATACCTTATAATATATAGTAGTTTATCATTGAAAATACCTTATAATATAACGTAACATTCTGTGTATCATTGAAAATACCTTATAATATAACGTAATATGCAGTGTATCATTGAAAATACCTTATAATATAACGTAATATGCAGTGTATCATTGAAAATACCTTATAATATATCGTAATTTGTAGTGTATCATTGAAAATACCTTATAATATAACGTAATATGCTGTGTATCATTGAAAATACCTTATAATATATCGTAATTTTTTAGTGTATCATTGAAAATACCTAATAATATAACGTAATATGCAGTGTATCATTGAAAATACCTTATAATATAACGTAATATGCAGTGTATCATTATAAATACCTTATAATATAACGTAATATGCAGTGTATCATTGAAAATACCTTATAATATATCGTAATTTGTAGTGTATCATTGAAAATACCTTATAATATAACGTAATATGCTGTGTATCATTGAAAATACCTTATAATATATCGTAATTTGTAGTGTATCATTGAAAATACCTTATAATATAACGTAATATGCAGTGCATCATTGAAAATACCTTAGAATATATGGTAATTCTAGTCTATCAATGAAAATACCTTATAATATAACGTAATATGCAGTGTATCATTGGAAATACCTAATAATATAACGTAATATGCAGTGTATCAGTGAAAATACCTTATAATATATCGTAATTTGTAGTGTATCATTGAAAATACCTTATAATATATAGTAGTTTATCATTGAAAATACCTTATAATATAACGTAATATGCAGTGTATCATTGAAAATACCTTATAATATAACGTAATATGCAATGTATCATTGAAAATACCTTAGAATATATGCTAATTCTAGTCTATCAATGAAAATACCTTATAATATAACGTAATCTGCAGTGTATCAGTGAAAATACCTTATAATATATCGTAATTTGTAGTGTATCATTGAAAATACCTTATAATATAACGTAATATGCTGTGTATCATTGAAAATACCTTATAATATATCGTAATTTTTTAGTGTATCATTGAAAATACCTAATAATATAACGTAATATGCAGTGTATCATTGAAAATATCTTATAATATAACGTAATATGCAGTGTATCATTGAAAATACATTATAATATAACGTAATATGCAGTGTATCATTGAAAATACCTTATAATATATCGTAATTTGTAGTGTATCATTGAAAATACCTTATAATATAACGTAATATGCAGTGTATCATTGAAAATACATTATAATATAACGTAATATGCGGTGTATCATTGAAAATACCTTATAATATAACGTAATATGCAGTGTATCATTGAAAATACCTTAGAATATATGCTAATTCTAGTCTATCAATGAAAATACCTTATAATATAACGTAATATGCAGTGTATCAGTGAAAATACCTTATAATATATCGTAATTTGTAGTGTATCATTGAAAATACCTTATAATATATAGTTGTTTATCATTGAAAATACCTTATAATATAACGTAATATGCTGTGTATCATTGAAAATACCTTATAATATATCGTAATTTTTTAGTGTATCATTGAAAATACGTAATAATATAACGTAATATGCAGTGTATCATTGAAAATACATTATAATATAACGTAATATGCGGTGTATCATTGAAAATACCTTATAATATAACGTAATATGCAGTGTATCATTGAAAATACCTTATAATATAACGTAATATGCAGTGTATCATTGAAAATACCTTATAATATATAGTAGTTTATCATTGAAAATACCTTATAATATAACGTAACATTCTGTGTATCATTGAAAATACCTTATAATATAACGTAATATGCAGTGTATCATTGAAAATACCTTATAATATAACGTAATATGCAGTGTATCATTGAAAATACCTTATAATATATCGTAATTTGTAGTGTATCATTGAAAATACCTTATAATATAACGTAATATGCTGTGTATCATTGAAAATACCTTATAATATATCGTAATTTTTTAGTGTATCATTGAAAATACCTAATAATATAACGTAATATGCAGTGTATCATTGAAAATACCTTATAATATAACGTAATATGCAGTGTATCATTATAAATACCTTATAATATAACGTAATATGCAGTGTATCATTGAAAATACCTTATAATATATCGTAATTTGTAGTGTATCATTGAAAATACCTTATAATATAACGTAATATGCTGTGTATCATTGAAAATACCTTATAATATATCGTAATTTGTAGTGTATCATTGAAAATACCTTATAATATAACGTAATATGCAGTGTATCATTGAAAATACCTTAGAATATATGGTAATTCTAGTCTATCAATGAAAATATCTTATAATATAACGTAATATGCAGTGTATCATTGCAAATACCTTATAATATATCGTAATTTGTAGTGTATCATTGAAAATACCTTATAATATATAGTAGTTTATCATTGAGAATACCTTATAATATAACGTAATATGCAGTGTATCATTGAAGATACCTTATAATATATGGTAATTTGTAGTGTATCAATGAAAATACCTTATAATATAACGTAATATGCAGTGTATCATTGAAAATACCTTATAATATAACGTAATATGCAGTGTATCATTGAAAATACATTATAATATAACGTAATATGCAGTGTATCATTGAAAATACCTTATAATATAACGTAATATGCAGTGTATCATTGAAAATACCTTATAATATAACGTAATATGCAGTGCATCATTGAAAATACCTTAGAATATATGGTAATTCTAGTCTATCAATGAAAATACCTTATAATATAACGTAATATGCAGTGTATCATTGGAAATACCTTATAATATAACGTAATATGCAGTGTATCAGTGAAAATACCTTATAATATATCGTAATTTGTAGTGTATCATTGAAAATACCTTATAATATATAGTAGTTTATCATTGAAAATACCTTATAATATAACGTAATATGCAGTGTATCATTGAAAATACCTTATAATATAACGTAATATGCAATGTATCATTGAAAATACCTTAGAATATATGCTAATTCTAGTCTATCAATGAAAATACCTTATAATATAACGTAATATGCAGTGTATCAGTGAAAATACCTTATAATATATCGTAATTTGTAGTGTATCATTGAAAATACCTTATAATATAACGTAATATGCTGTGTATCATTGAAAATACCTTATAATATATCGTAATTTTTTAGTGTATCATTGAAAATACCTAATAATATAACGTAATATGCAGTGTATCATTGAAAATACCTTATAATATAACGTAATATGCAGTGTATCATTGAAAATACATTATAATATAACGTAATATGCAGTGTATCATTGAAAATACCTTATAATATATCGTAATTTGTAGTGTATCATTGAAAATACCTTATAATATAACGTAATATGCAGTGTATCATTGAAAATACATTATAATATAACGTAATATGCAGTGTATCATTGAAAATACCTTATAATATAACGTAATATGCAGTGTATCATTGAAAATACCTTATAATATAACGTAATATGCAGTGTATCATTGAAAATACCTTATAATATATAGTAGTTTATCATTGAAAATACCTTATAATATAACGTAACATTCTGTGTATCATTGAAAATACCTTATAATATAACGTAATATGCAGTGTATCATTGAAAATACCTTATAATATAACGTAATATGCAGTGTATCATTGAAAATACCTTATAATATATCGTAATTTGTAGTGTATCATTGAAAATACCTTATAATATAACGTAATATGCTGTGTATCATTGAAAATACCTTATAATATATCGTAATTTTTTAGTGTATCATTGAAAATACCTAATAATATAACGTAATATGCAGTGTATCATTGAAAATACCTTATAATATAACGTAATATGCGGTGTATCATTGAAAATACCTTATAATATAACGTAATATGCAGTGTATCATTGAAAATACCTTATAATATAACGTAATATGCAGTGTATCATTGAAAATACCTTATAATATAACGTAATATGCAGTGTATCATTGAAAATACCTTAGAATATATGGTAATTCTAGTCTATCTATGAAAATACCTTATAATATAACGTAATATGCAGTGTATCATTGAAAATACCTTATAATATAACGTAATATGCAGTGTATCATTGAAAATACCTTATAATATAACATAATATGCAGTGTATCATTGAAAATACATTATAATATAACGTAATATGCAGTGTATCTTTGAAAATACCTTATAATATATGGTAACTTGTAGTGTATCAATGAAAATACCTTATAATATAACGTAATATGCAGTGTATCATTGAAAATACCTTATAATATAACATAATATGCAGTGTATCATTGAAAATACATTATAATATAACGTAATATGCAGTGTATCTTTGAAAATAACTTATAATATAACGTAATATGCAGTGTATCATTGAAAATACCTTAGAATATATGGTAATTTGTAGTGTATCATTGAAACTACCTTGTAATATATAGTAGTTTATCATTGAAAATACCTTATAATATAACGTAATATGCAATGTATCATTGAAAATACCTTATAATAAAACGTAATATGCAGTGTATCATTGAAAATACCTTATAATATATCGTAATTTGTAGTGTATCATTGAAAATACCTTATAATATAAGGTAATTTGTAGTGCATCAATGAACATACCTTATAATATAACGTAATATGCAGTGTATCATTGAAAATACCTTATAATATAACGTAATATGCAGTGTATCATTGAAAATACCTTAAAACAAAACGTAATATGCAGTGTATCATTGAAAATACCTTATAATATAACGTAATATGCAGTGTATCATTGAAAATACCTTATAATATAACGTAATATGCAGTGTATCATTGAAAATACCTTATAATATAACGTAATATGCAGTGTATCATTGAAAATACCTTAGAATATATGCTAATTCTAGTCTATCAATGAAAATACCTTATAATAAAACGTAATATGCAGTGTATCAGTGAAAATACCTTATAATATATCGTAATTTGTAGTGTATCATTGAAAATACCTTATAATATATAGTTGTTTATCATTGAAAATACCTTATAATATAACGTAATATGCTGTGTATCATTGAAAATACCTTATAATATATCGTAATTTTTTAGTGTATCATTGAAAATACGTAATAATATAACGTAATATGCAGTGTATCATTGAAAATACATTATAATATAACGTAATATGCGGTGTATCATTGAAAATACCTTATAATATAACGTAATATGCAGTGTATCATTGAAAATACCTTATAATATAACGTAATATGCAGTGTATCATTGAAAATACCTTATAATATATAGTAGTTTATCATTGAAAATACCTTATAATATAACGTAACATTCTGTGTATCATTGAAAATACCTTATAATATAACGTAATATGCAGTGTATCATTGAAAATACCTTATAATATAACGTAATATGCAGTGTATCATTGAAAATACCTTATAATATATCGTAATTTGTAGTGTATCATTGAAAATACCTTATAATATAACGTAATATGCTGTGTATCATTGAAAATACCTTATAATATATCGTAATTTTTTAGTGTATCATTGAAAATACCTAATAATATAACGTAATATGCAGTGTATCATTGAAAATACCTTATAATATAACGTAATATGCAGTGTATCATTATAAATACCTTATAATATAACGTAATATGCAGTGTATCATTGAAAATACCTTATAATATATCGTAATTTGTAGTGTATCATTGAAAATACCTTATAATATAACGTAATATGCTGTGTATCATTGAAAATACCTTATAATATATCGTAATTTGTAGTGTATCATTGAAAATACCTTATAATATAACGTAATATGCAGTGTATCATTGAAAATACCTTAGAATATATGGTAATTCTAGTCTATCAATGAAAATATCTTATAATATAACGTAATATGCAGTGTATCATTGCAAATACCTTATAATATATCGTAATTTGTAGTGTATCATTGAAACTACCTTGTAATATATAGTAGTTTATCATTGAGAATACCTTATAATATAACGTAATATGCAGTGTATCATTGAAGATACCTTATAATATATGGTAATTTGTAGTGTATCAATGAAAATACCTTATAATATAACGTAATATGCAGTGTATCATTGAAAATACCTTATAATATAACGTAATATGCAGTGTATCATTGAAAATACATTATAATATAACGTAATATGCGGTGTATCATTGAAAATACCTTATAATATAACGTAATATGCAGTGTATCATTGAAAATACCTTATAATATAACGTAATATGCAGTGCATCATTGAAAATACCTTAGAATATATGGTAATTCTAGTCTATCAATGAAAATACCTTATAATATAACGTAATATGCAGTGTATCATTGGAAATACCTAATAATATAACGTAATATGCAGTGTATCAGTGAAAATACCTTATAATATATCGTAATTTGTAGTGTATCATTGAAAATACCTTATAATATATAGTAGTTTATCATTGAAAATACCTTATAATATAACGTAATATGCAGTGTATCATTGAAAATACCTTATAATATAACGTAATATGCAATGTATCATTGAAAATACCTTAGAATATATGCTAATTCTAGTCTATCAATGAAAATACCTTATAATATAACGTAATATGCAGTGTATCAGTGAAAATACCTTATAATATATCGTAATTTGTAGTGTATCATTGAAAATACCTTATAATATAACGTAATATGCTGTGTATCATTGAAAATACCTTATAATATATCGTAATTTTTTAGTGTATCATTGAAAATACCTAATAATATAACGTAATATGCAGTGTATCATTGAAAATATCTTATAATATAACGTAATATGCAGTGTATCATTGAAAATACATTATAATATAACGTAATATGCAGTGTATCATTGAAAATACCTTATAATATATCGTAATTTGTAGTGTATCATTGAAAATACCTTATAATATAACGTAATATGCAGTGTATCATTGAAAATACATTATAATATAACGTAATATGCGGTGTATCATTGAAAATACCTTATAATATAACGTAATATGCAGTGTATCATTGAAAATACCTTAGAATATATGCTAATTCTAGTCTATCAATGAAAATACCTTATAATATAACGTAATATGCAGTGTATCAGTGAAAATACCTTATAATATATCGTAATTTGTAGTGTATCATTGAAAATACCTTATAATATATAGTTGTTTATCATTGAAAATACCTTATAATATAACGTAATATGCTGTGTATCATTGAAAATACCTTATAATATATCGTAATTTTTTAGTGTATCATTGAAAATACGTAATAATATAACGTAATATGCAGTGTATCATTGAAAATACATTATAATATAACGTAATATGCGGTGTATCATTGAAAATACCTTATAATATAACGTAATATGCAGTGTATCATTGAAAATACCTTATAATATAACGTAATATGCAGTGTATCATTGAAAATACCTTATAATATATAGTAGTTTATCATTGAAAATACCTTATAATATAACGTAACATTCTGTGTATCATTGAAAATACCTTATAATATAACGTAATATGCAGTGTATCATTGAAAATACCTTATAATATAACGTAATATGCAGTGTATCATTGAAAATACCTTATAATATATCGTAATTTGTAGTGTATCATTGAAAATACCTTATAATATAACGTAATATGCTGTGTATCATTGAAAATACCTTATAATATATCGTAATTTTTTAGTGTATCATTGAAAATACCTAATAATATAACGTAATATGCAGTGTATCATTGAAAATACCTTATAATATAACGTAATATGCAGTGTATCATTATAAATACCTTATAATATAACGTAATATGCAGTGTATCATTGAAAATACCTTATAATATATCGTAATTTGTAGTGTATCATTGAAAATACCTTATAATATAACGTAATATGCTGTGTATCATTGAAAATACCTTATAATATATCGTAATTTGTAGTGTATCATTGAAAATACCTTATAATATAACGTAATATGCAGTGCATCATTGAAAATACCTTAGAATATATGGTAATTCTAGTCTATCAATGAAAATACCTTATAATATAACGTAATATGCAGTGTATCATTGAAAATACCTAATAATATAACGTAATATGCAGTGTATCAGTGAAAATACCTTATAATATATCGTAATTTGTAGTGTATCATTGAAAATACCTTATAATATATAGTAGTTTATCATTGAAAATACCTTATAATATAACGTAATATGCAGTGTATCATTGAAAATACCTTATAATATAACGTAATATGCAGTGTATCATTGAAAATACCTTAGAATATATGCTAATTCTAGTCTATCAATGAAAATACCTTATAATATAACGTAATATGCAGTGTATCAGTGAAAATACCTTATAATATATCGTAATTTGTAGTGTATCATTGAAAATACCTTATAATATAACGTAATATGCTGTGTATCATTGAAAATACCTTATAATATATCGTAATTTTTTAGTGTATCATTGAAAATACCTAATAATATAACGTAATATGCAGTGTATCATTGAAAATACCTTATAATATAACGTAATATGCAGTGTATCATTGAAAATACATTATAATATAACGTAATATGCAGTGTATCATTGAAAATACCTTATAATATATCGTAATTTGTAGTGTATCATTGAAAATACCTTATAATATAACGTAATATGCAGTGTATCATTGAAAATACATTATAATATAACGTAATATGCGGTGTATCATTGAAAATACCTTATAATATAACGTAATATGCAGTGTATCATTGAAAATACCTTATAATATAACGTAATATGCAGTGTATCATTGAAAATACCTTATAATATATAGTAGTTTATCATTGAAAATACCTTATAATATAACGTAATATTCTGTGTATCATTGAAAATACCTTATAATATAACGTAATATGCAGTGTATCATTGAAAATACCTTATAATATAACGTAATATGCAGTGTATCATTGAAAATACCTTATAATATATCGTAATTTGTAGTGTATCATTGAAAATACCTTATAATATAACGTAATATGCAGTGTATCATTGAAAATACCTTATAATATATCGTAATTTTTTAGTGTATCATTGAAAATACCTAATAATATAACGTAATATGCAGTGTATCATTGAAAATACCTTATAATATAACGTAATATGCGGTGTATCATTGAAAATACCTTATAATATAACGTAATATGCAGTGTATCATTGAAAATACCTTATAATATAACGTAATATGCAGTGTATCATTGAAAATACATTATAATATAACGTAATATGCAGTGTATCATTGAAAATACCTTATAATATATCGTAATTTGTAGTGTATCATTGAAAATACCTTATAATATAACGTAATATGCAGTGTATCATTGAAAATACATTATAATATAACGTAATATGCGGTGTATCATTGAAAATACCTTATAATATAACGTAATATGCAGTGTATCATTGAAAATACCTTATAATATAACGTAATATGCAGTGTATCATTGAAAATACCTTATAATATATAGTAGTTTATCATTGAAAATACCTTATAATATAACGTAACATTCTGTGTATCATTGAAAATACCTTATAATATAACGTAATATGCAGTGTATCATTGAAAATACCTTATAATATAACGTAATATGCAGTGTATCATTGAAAATACCTTATAATATATCGTAATTTGTAGTGTATCATTGAAAATACCTTATAATATAACGTAATATGCTGTGTATCATTGAAAATACCTTATAATATATCGTAATTTTTTAGTGTATCATTGAAAATACCTAATAATATAACGTAATATGCAGTGTATCATTGAAAATACCTTATAATATAACGTAATATGCAGTGTATCATTGAAAATACATTATAATATAACGTAATATGCAGTGTATCATTGAAAATACCTTATAATATAACGTAATATGCAGTGTATCATTGAAAATACCTTATAATATATAGTAGTTTATCATTGAAAATACTTTATAATATAACGTAACATTCTGTGTATCATTGAAAATACCTTATAATATAACGTAATATGCAGTGTATCATTGAAAATACCTTATAATATAACGTAATATGCAGTGTATCATTGAAAATACCTTATAATATATCGTAATTTGTAGTGTATCATTGAAAATACCTTATAATATAACGTAATATGCTGTGTATCATTGAAAATACCTTATAATATATCGTAATTTGTAGTGTATCATTGAAAATACCTTATAATATAACGTAATATGCAGTGTATCATTGCAAATACCTTATAATATATCGTAATTTGTAGTGTATCATTGAAAATACCTTATAATATATAGTAGTTTATCATTGAGAATACCTTATAATATAACGTAATATGCAGTGTATCATTGAAGATACCTTATAATATATCGTAATTTGTAGTGTATCATTGAAAATACCTTATAATATAACGTAATATGCAGTGTATCATTGAAAATACATTATAATATAACGTAATATGCGGTGTATCATTGAAAATACCTTATAATATAACGTAATATGCAGTGTATCATTGAAAATACCTTATAATATAACGTAATATGCAGTGTATCATTGAAAATACCTTATAATATATAGTAGTTTATCATTGAAAATACCTTATAATATAACGTAACATTCTGTGTATCATTGAAAATACCTTATAATATAACGTAATATGCAGTGTATCATTGAAAATACCTTATAATATAACGTAATATGCAGTGTATCATTGAAAATACCTTATAATATATCGTAATTTGTAGTGTATCATTGAAAATACCTTATAATATAACGTAATATGCTGTGTATCATTGAAAATACCTTATAATATATCGTAATTTTTTAGTGTATCATTGAAAATACCTAATAATATAACGTAATATGCAGTGTATCATTGAAAATACCTTATAATATAACGTAATATGCGGTGTATCATTGAAAATACCTTATAATATAACGTAATATGCAGTGTATCATTGAAAATACCTTATAATATAACGTAATATGCAGTGTATCATTGAAAATACATTATAATATAACGTAATATGCAGTGTATCATTGAAAATACCTTATAATATATCGTAATTTGTAGTGTATCATTGAAAATACCTTATAATATAACTTAATATGCTGTGTATCATTGAAAATACCTTATAATATATCGTAATTTGTTGTGTATCATTGAAAATACCTTATAATATAACGTAATATGCAGTGTATCATTGCAAATACCTTATAATATATCGTAATTTGTAGTGTATCATTGAAAATACCTTATAATATATAGTAGTTTATCATTGAGAATACCTTATAATATAACGTAATATGCAGTGTATCATTGAAGATACCTTATAATATATGGTAATTTGTAGTGTATCAATGAAAATACCTTATAATATAACGTAATATGCAGTGTATCATTGAAAATACCTTATAATATAACGTAATATGCAGTGTATCATTGAAAATACATTATAATATAACGTAATATGCGGTGTATCATTGAAAATACCTTATAATATAACGTAATATGCAGTGTATCATTGAAAATACCTTATAATATAACGTAATATGCAGTGTATCATTGAAAATACCTTAGAATATATGGTAATTCTAGTCTATCAATGAAAATACCTTATAATATAACGTAATATGCAGTGTATCATTGGAAATACCTAATAATATAACGTAATATGCAGTGTATCAGTGAAAATACCTTATAATATATCGTAATTTGTAGTGTATCATTGAAAATACCTTATAATATATAGTAGTTTATCATTGAAAATACCTTATAATATAACGTAATATGCAGTGTATCATTGAAAATACCTTATAATATAACGTAATATGCAATGTATCATTGAAAATACCTTAGAATATATGCTAATTCTAGTCTATCAATGAAAATACCTTATAATATAACGTAATATGCAGTGTATCAGTGAAAATACCTTATAATATATCGTAATTTGTAGTGTATCATTGAAAATACCTTATAATATAACGTAATATGCTGTGTATCATTGAAGATACCTTATAATATATGGTAATTTGTAGTGTATCAATGAAAATACCTTATAATATAACGTAATATGCAGTGTATCATTGAAAATACC
This sequence comes from Lasioglossum lativentre, assembly GCA_916610255.1. Lineage (NCBI taxonomy): Eukaryota > Metazoa > Arthropoda > Insecta > Hymenoptera > Halictidae > Lasioglossum > Lasioglossum lativentre. The sequence goes on along the minus strand of CAKAJI010000721.1, from coordinate 376,450 downwards.
TTATAATATAACGTAATATGCAGTGTATCATTGAAAATACATTATAATATAACGTAATATGCGGTGTATCATTGAAAATACCTTATAATATAACGTAATATGCAGTGTATCATTGAAAATACCTTATAATATAACGTAATATGCAGTGTATCATTGAAAATACCTTAGAATATATGGTAATTCTAGTCTATCATTGAAAATACATTATAATATAACGTAATATGCAGTGTATCATTGAAAATACCTTATAATATATCGTAATTTGTAGTGTATCATTGAAAATACCTTATAATATAACGTAATATGCAGTGTATCATTGAAAATACATTATAATATAACGTAATATGCGGTGTATCATTGAAAATACCTTATAATATAACGTAATATGCAGTGTATCATTGAAAATACCTTATAATATAACGTAATATGCAGTGTATCATTGAAAATACCTTATAATATATAGTAGTTTATCATTGAAAATACCTTATAATATAACGTAACATTCTGTGTATCATTGAAAATACCTTATAATATAACGTAATATGCAGTGTATCATTGAAAATACCTTATAATATAACGTAATATGCAGTGTATCATTGAAAATACCTTATAATATATCGTAATTTGTAGTGTATCATTGAAAATACCTTATAATATAACGTAATATGCTGTGTATCATTGAAAATACCTTATAATATATCGTAATTTTTTAGTGTATCATTGAAAATACCTAATAATATAACGTAATCTGCAGTGTATCATTGAAAATACCTTATAATATAACGTAATATGCAGTGTATCATTGAAAATACATTATAATATAACGTAATATGCAGTGTATCATTGAAAATACCTTATAATATAACGTAATATGCAGTGTATCATTGAAAATACCTTATAATATATAGTAGTTTATCATTGAAAATACCTTATAATATAACGTAACATTCTGTGTATCATTGAAAATACCTTATAATATAACGTAATATGCAGTGTATCATTGAAAATACCTTATAATATAACGTAATATGCAGTGTATCATTGAAAATACATTATAATATAACGTAATATGCGGTGTATCATTGAAAATACCTTATAATATAACGTAATATGCAGTGTATCATTGAAAATACCTTATAATATAACGTAATATGCAGTGTATCATTGAAAATACCTTAGAATATATGGTAATTCTAGTCTATCATTGAAAATACATTATAATATAACGTAATATGCAGTGTATCATTGAAAATACCTTATAATATATCGTAATTTGTAGTGTATCATTGAAAATACCTTATAATATAACGTAATATGCAGTGTATCATTGAAAATACATTATAATATAACGTAATATGCGGTGTATCATTGAAAATACCTTATAATATAACGTAATATGCAGTGTATCATTGAAAATACCTTATAATATAACGTAATATGCAGTGTATCATTGAAAATACCTTATAATATATAGTAGTTTATCATTGAAAATACCTTATAATATAACGTAACATTCTGTGTATCATTGAAAATACCTTATAATATAACGTAATATGCAGTGTATCATTGAAAATACCTTATAATATAACGTAATATGCAGTGTATCATTGAAAATACCTTATAATATATCGTAATTTGTAGTGTATCATTGAAAATACCTTATAATATAACGTAATATGCTGTGTATCATTGAAAATACCTTATAATATATCGTAATTTTTTAGTGTATCATTGAAAATACCTAATAATATAACGTAATCTGCAGTGTATCATTGAAAATACCTTATAATATAACGTAATATGCAGTGTATCATTGAAAATACATTATAATATAACGTAATATGCAGTGTATCATTGAAAATACCTTATAATATAACGTAATATGCAGTGTATCATTGAAAATACCTTATAATATATAGTAGTTTATCATTGAAAATACCTTATAATATAACGTAACATTCTGTGTATCATTGAAAATACCTTATAATATAACGTAATATGCAGTGTATCATTGAAAATACCTTATAATATAACGTAATATGCAGTGTATCATTGAAAATACCTTATAATATATCGTAATTTGTAGTGTATCATTGAAAATACCTTATAATATAACGTAATATGCTGTGTATCATTGAAAATACCTTATAATATATCGTAATTTGTAGTGTATCATTGAAAATACCTTATAATATAACGTAATATGCAGTGTATCATTGAAAATACCTTAGAATATATGGTAATTCTAGTCTATCAATGAAAATATCTTATAATATAACGTAATATGCAGTGTATCATTGCAAATACCTTATAATATATCGTAATTTGTAGTGTATCATTGAAAATACCTTATAATATATAGTAGTTTATCATTGAGAATACCTTATAATATAACGTAATATGCAGTGTATCATTGAAGATACCTTATAATATATGGTAATTTGTAGTGTATCAATGAAAATACCTTATAATATAACGTAATATGCAGTGTATCATTGAAAATACCTTATAATATAACGTAATATGCAGTGTATCATTGAAAATACATTATAATATAACGTAATATGCGGTGTATCATTGAAAATACCTTATAATATAACGTAATATGCAGTGTATCATTGAAAATACCTTATAATATAACGTAATATGCAGTGTATCATTGAAAATACCTTATAATATATAGTAGTTTATCATTGACAATACCTTATAATATAACGTAACATTCTGTGTATCATTGAAAATACCTTATAATATAACGTAATATGCAGTGTATCATTGAAAATACCTTATAATATAACGTAATATGCAGTGTATCATTGAAAATACCTTATAATATAACGTAATATGCAGTGTATCATTGAAAATACCTTATAATATATCGTAATTTTTTAGTGTGTCATTGAAAATACCTAATAATATAACGTAATATGCAGTGTATCATTGAAAATACCTTATAATATAACGTAATATGCAGTGTATCATTGAAAATACATTATAATATAACGTAATATGCTGTGTATCATTGAAGATAACTTATAATATATGGTAATTTGTAGTGTATCAATGAAAATACCTTATAATATAACGTAATATGCAGTGTATCATTGAAAATACCTTATAATATAACGTAATATGCAGTGTATCATTGAAAATACATTATAATATAACGTAATATGCGGTGTATCATTGAAAATACCTTATAATATAACGTAATATGCAGTGTATCATTGAAAATACCTTATAATATAACGTAATATGCAGTGTATCATTGAAAATACCTTAGAATATATGGTAATTCTAGTCTATCATTGAAAATACATTATAATATAACGTAATATGCAGTGTATCATTGAAAATACCTTATAATATATCGTAATTTGTAGTGTATCATTGAAAATACCTTATAATATAACGTAATATGCAGTGTATCATTGAAAATACATTATAATATAACGTAATATGCTGTGTATCATTGAAAATACCTTATAATATAACGTAATATGCAGTGTATCATTGAAAATACCTTATAATATAACGTAATATGCAGTGTATCATTGAAAATACCTTATAATATATAGTAGTTTATCATTGAAAATACCTTATAATATAACGTAATATTCTGTGTATCATTGAAAATACCTTATAATATAACGTAATATGCAGTGTATCATTGAAAATACCTTATAATATAACGTAATATGCAGTGTATCATTGAAAATACCTTATAATATATCGTAATTTGTAGTGTATCATTGAAAATACCTTATAATATAACGTAATATGCTGTGTATCATTGAAAATACCTTATAATATATCGTAATTTTTTAGTGTATCATTGAAAATACCTAATAATATAACGTAATCTGCAGTGTATCATTGAAAATACCTTATAATATAACGTAATATGCAGTGTATCATTGAAAATACATTATAATATAACGTAATATGCAGTGTATCATTGAAAATACCTTATAATATAACGTAATATGCAGTGTATCATTGAAAATACCTTATAATATATAGTAGTTTATCATTGAAAATACCTTATAATATAACGTAACATTCTGTGTATCATTGAAAATACCTTATAATATAACGTAATATGCAGTGTATCATTGAAAATACCTTATAATATAACGTAATATGCAGTGTATCATTGAAAATACCTTATAATATATCGTAATTTGTAGTGTATCATTGAAAATACCTTATAATATAACGTAATATGCTGTGTATCATTGAAAATACCTTATAATATATCGTAATTTGTAGTGTATCATTGAAAATACCTTATAATATATAGTAGTTTATCATTGAAAATACCTTATAATATAACGTAATATGCAGTGTATCATTGAAGATACCTCATAATAGATGGTAATTTGTAGTGTATCAATGAAAATACCTTATAATATAACGTAATATGCAGTGTATCATTGAAAATACCTTATAATATAACGTAATATGCAGTGTATCATTGAAAATACATTATAATATAACGTAATATGCGGTGTATCATTGAAAATACCTTATAATATAACGTAATATGCAGTGTATCATTGAAAATACCTTGTAATATATAGTAGTTTATCATTGAAAATACCTTATAATATAACGTAATATTCTGTGTATCATTGAAAATACCTTATAATATAACGTAATATGCAGTGTATCATTGAAAATACCTTATAATATAACGTAATATGCAGTGTATCATTGAAAATACCTTATAATATATCGTAATTTGTAGTGTATCATTGAAAATACCTTATAATATAACGTAATATGCTGTGTATCATTGAAAATACCTTATGATATAACGTAATTTTTTAGTGTATCATTGAAAATACCTAATAATATAACGTAATATGCAGTGTATCATTGAAAATACCTTATAATATAACGTAATATGCAGTGTATCATTGAAAATACATTATAATATAACGTAATATGCGGTGTATCATTGAAAATACCTTATAATATATCGTAATTTCTAGTCTATCAATGAAAATACCTTATAATATAACGTAATATGCAGTGTATCATTGAAAATACATTATAATATAACGTAATATGCGGTGTATCATTGAAAATACCTTATAATATAACGTAATATGCAGTGTATCATTGAAAATACCTTATAATATAACGTAATATGCAGTGTATCATTGAAAATACCTTGTAATATATAGTAGTTTATCATTGAAAATACCTTATAATATAACGTAACATTCTGTGTATCATTGAAAATACCTTATAATATAACGTAATATGCAGTGTATCATTGAAAATACCTTATAATATAACGTAATATGCAGTGTATCATTGAAAATACCTTATAATATAACGTAATATGGTGTGTATCATTGAAAATACCTTATAATATATCGTAATTTTTTAGTGTATCATTGAAAATACCTAATAATATAACGTAATATGCAGTGTATCATTGAAAATACCTTATAATATAACGTAATATGCAGTGTATCATTGAAAATACATTATAATATAACGTAATATGCAGTGTATCATTGAAAATACCTTATAATATATCGTAATTTGGAGTGTATCATTGAAAATACCTTATAATATAACGTAATATGCAGTGTATCATTGAAAATACCTTATAATATAACGTAATATGCAGTGTATCATTGAAAATACCTTAGAATATATGGTAATTCTAGTCTATCAATGAAAATACCTTATAATATAACGTAATATGCACTGTATCATTGGAAATACCTAATAATATAACGTAATATGCAGTGTATCATTGAAAATACCTTATAATATAACGTAATATGCAGTGTATCAATGAAAATACCTTATAATATAACGTAATATGCAGTGTATCATTGAAAATACCTTATAATATAACGTAATATGCAGTGTATCATTGAAAATACCTTATAATATAACGTAATATGCAGTGTATCATTGAAAATACCTTATAATATAACGTAATATGCAGTGTATCATTGAAAATACCTTATAATATAACGTAATATGCAGTGTATCATTGAAAATACCTTATAATATATCGTAATTTGTAGTGTATCATTGAAAATACCTTATAATATAACGTAATATGCTGTGTATCATTGAAAATACCTTATAATATATCGTAATTTTTTAGTGTATCATTGAAAATACCTAATAATATAACGTAATCTGCAGTGTATCATTGAAAATACCTTATAATATAACGTAATATGCAGTGTATCATTGAAAATACATTATAATATAACGTAATATGCAGTGTATCATTGAAAATACCTTATAATATAACGTAATATGCAGTGTATCATTGAAAATACCTTATAATATATAGTAGTTTATCATTGAAAATACCTTATAATATAACGTAACATTCTGTGTATCATTGAAAATACCTTATAATATAACGTAATATGCAGTGTATCATTGAAAATACCTTATAATATAACGTAATATGCAGTGTATCATTGAAAATACCTTATAATATATCGTAATTTGTAGTGTATCATTGAAAATACCTTATAATATAACGTAATATGCTGTGTATCATTGAAAATACCTTATAATATATCGTAATTTGTAGTGTATCATTGAAAATACCTTATAATATATAGTAGTTTATCATTGAGAATACCTTATAATATAACGTAATATGCAGTGTATCATTGAAGATACCTCATAATAGATGGTAATTTGTAGTGTATCAATGAAAATACCTTATAATATAACGTAATATGCAGTGTATCATTGAAAATACCTTATAATATAACGTAATATGCAGTGTATCATTGAAAATACATTATAATATAACGTAATATGCGGTGTATCATTGAAAATACCTTATAATATAACGTAATATGCAGTGTATCATTGAAAATACCTTGTAATATATAGTAGTTTATCATTGAAAATACCTTATAATATAACGTAATATTCTGTGTATCATTGAAAATACCTTATAATATAACGTAATATGCAGTGTATCATTGAAAATACCTTATAATATAACGTAATATGCAGTGTATCATTGAAAATACCTTATAATATATCGTAATTTGTAGTGTATCATTGAAAATACCTTATAATATAACGTAATATGCTGTGTATCATTGAAAATACCTTATAATATATCGTAATTTTTTAGTGTATCATTGAAAATACCTAATAATATAACGTAATATGCAGTGTATCATTGAAAATACCTTATAATATAACGTAATATGCAGTGTATCATTGAAAATACATTATAATATAACGTAATATGCAGTGTATCATTGAAAATACCTTATAATATATCGTAATTTGTAGTGTATCATTGAAAATACCTTATAATATAACGTAATATGCAGTGTATCATTGAAAATACATTATAATATAACGTAATATGCGGTGTATCATTGAAAATACCTTATAATATAACGTAATATGCAGTGTATCATTGAAAATACCTTATAATATAACGTAATATGCAGTGTATCATTGAAAATACCTTGTAATATATAGTAGTTTATCATTGAAAATACCTTATAATATAACGTAACATTCTGTGTATCATTGAAAATACCTTATAATATAACGTAATATGCAGTGTATCATTGAAAATACCTTATAATATAACGTAATATGCAGTGTATCATTGAAAATACCTTATAATATAACGTAATATGGTGTGTATCATTGAAAATACCTTATAATATATCGTAATTTTTTAGTGTATCATTGAAAATACCTTATAATATAACGTAATATGCAGTGTATCATTGAAAATACCTTATAATATAACGTAATATGCAGTGTATCATTGAAAATACATTATAATATAACGTAATATGCAGTGTATCATTGAAAATACCTTATAATATATCGTAATTTGGAGTGTATCATTGAAAATACCTTATAATATAACGTAATATGCAGTGTATCATTGAAAATACCTTATAATATAACGTAATATGCAGTGTATCATTGAAAATACCTTAGAATATATGGTAATTCTAGTCTATCAATGAAAATACCTTATAATATAACGTAATATGCAGTGTATCATTGGAAATACCTAATAATATAACGTAATATGCAGTGTATCATTGAAAATACCTTATAATATAACGTAATATGCAGTGTATCAATGAAAATACCTTATAATATAACGTAATATGCAGTGTATCATTGAAAATACCTTATAATATAACGTAATATGCAGTGTATCATTGAAAATACATTATAATATAACGTAATATGCGGTGTATCATTGAAAATACCTTATAATATAACGTAATATGCAGTGTATCATTGAAAATACCTTATAATATAACGTAATATGCAGTGTATCATTGAAAATACCTTATAATATATAGTAGTTTATCATTGACAATACCTTATAATATAACGTAACATTCTGTGTATCATTGAAAATACCTTATAATATAACGTAATATGCAGTGTATCATTGAAAATACCTTATAATATAACGTAATATGCAGTGTATCATTGAAAATACCTTATAATATAACGTAATATGCAGTGTATCATTGAAAATACCTTATAATATATCGTAATTTGTAGTGTATCATTGAAAATACCTTATAATATATAGTAGTTTATCATTGAGAATACCTTATAATATAACGTAATATGCAGTGTATCATTGAAGATACCTCATAATAGATGGTAATTTGTAGTGTATCAATGAAAATACCTTATAATATAACGTAATATGCAGTGTATCATTGAAAATACCTTATAATATAACGTAATATGCAGTGTATCATTGAAAATACCTTATAATATAACGTAATATGCAGTGTATCATTGAAAATACCTTATAATATATCGTAATTTGTAGTGTATCATTGAAAATACCTTATAATATAACGTAATATGCTGTGTATCATTGAAAATACCTTATAATATATCGTAATTTTTTAGTGTATCATTGAAAATACCTAATAATATAACGTAATATGCAGTGTATCATTGAAAATACCTTATAATATAACGTAATATGCGGTGTATCATTGAAAATACCTTATAATATAACGTAATATGCAGTGTATCATTGAAAATACCTTGTAATATATCGTAATTTGTAGTGTATCATTGAAAATACCTTATAATATATAGTAGTTTATCATTGAAAATACCTTATAATAAAACGTAATATGCAGTGTATCATTGAAAATACCTTAGAATATATGCTAATTCTAGTCTATCAATGAAAATACCTTATAATATAACGTAATATGCAGTGTATCAGTGAAAATACCTTATAATATATCGTAATTTGTAGTGTATCATTGAAAATACCTTATAATATATAGTAGTTTATCATTGAAAATACCTTATAATATAACGTAATATGCTGTGTATCATTGAAAATACCTTATAATATATCGTAATTTGTAGTGTATCATTGAAAATACCTTATAATATAACGTAATATGCAGTGTATCATTGAAAATACCTTAGAATATATGGTAATTCTAGTCTATCAATGAAAATATCTTATAATATAACGTAATATGCAGTGTATCATTGCAAATACCTTATAATATATCGTAATTTGTAGTGTATCATTGAAAATACCTTATAATAAATAGTAGTTTATCATTGAGAATACCTTATAATATAACGTAATATGCAGTGTATCATTGAAGATACCTTATAATATATGGTAATTTGTAGTGTATCAATGAAAATACCTTATAATATAACTTAATATGCAGTGTATCATTGAAAATACCTTATAATATAACGTAATATGCAGTGTATCATTGAAAATACATTATAATATAACGTAATATGCGGTGTATCATTGAAAATACCTTATAATATAACGTAATATGCAGTGTATCATTGAAAATACCTTATAATATAACGTAATATGCAGTGTATCATTGAAAATACCTTATAATATATAGTAGTTTATCATTGACAATACCTTATAATATAACGTAACATTCTGTGTATCATTGAAAATACCTTATAATATAACGTAATATGCAGTGTATCATTGAAAATACCTTATAATATAACGTAATATGCAGTGTATCATTGAAAATACCTTATAATATAACGTAATATGCAGTGTATCATTGAAAATACCTTATAATATATCGTAATTTGTAGTGTATCATTGAAAATACCTTATAATATATAGTAGTTTATCATTGAGAATACCTTATAATATAACGTAATATGCAGTGTATCATTGAAGATACCTCATAATAGATGGTAATTTGTAGTGTATCAATGAAAATACCTTATAATATAACGTAATATGCAGTGTATCATTGAAAATACCTTATAATATAACGTAATATGCAGTGTATCATTGAAAATACATTAGAATATAACGTAATATGCGGTGTATCATTGAAAATACCTTATAATATAACGTAATATGCAGTGTATCATTGAAAATACCTTGTAATATATAGTAGTTTATCATTGAAAATACCTTATAATATAACGTAATATTCTGTGTATCATTGAAAATACCTTATAATATAACGTAATATGCAGTGTATCATTGAAAATACCTTATAATATAACGTAATATGCAGTGTATCATTGAAAATACCTTATAATATAACGTAATATGCAGAGTATCATTGGAAATACCTTATAATATATCGTAATTTTTTAGTGTATCATTGAAAATACCTAATAATATAACGTAATATGCAGTGTATCATTGAAAATACATTATAATATAACGTAATATGCAGTGTATCATTGAAAATACATTATAATATAACGTAATATGCAGTGTATCATTGAAAATACCTTATAATATATCGTAATTTGTAGTGTATCATTGAAAATACCTTATAATATAACGTAATATGCAGTGTATCATTGAAAATACATTATAATATAACGTAATATGCGGTGTATCATTGAAAATACCTTATAATATAACGTAATATGCAGTGTATCATTGAAAATACCTTATAATATAACGTAATATGCAGTGTATCATTGAAAATACCTTATAATATATAGTAGTTTATCATTGAAAATACCTTATAATATAACGTAACATTCTGTGTATCATTGAAAATACCTTATAATATAACGTAATATGCAGTGTATCATTGAAAATACCTTATAATATAACGTAATATGCAGTGTATCATTGAAAATACCTTATAATATAACGTAATATGCTGTGTATCATTGAAAATACCTTATAATATATCGTAATTTTTTAGTGTATCATTGAAAATACCTAATAATATAACGTAATATGCAGTGTATCATTGAAAATACCTTATAATATAACGTAATATGCAGTGTATCATTGAAAATACCTTATAATATAACGTAATATGCAGTGTATCATTGAAAATACCTTATAATATATCGTAATTTGGAGTGTATCATTGAAAATACCTTATAATATAACGTAATATGCAGTGTATCATTGAAAATACCTTATAATATAACGTAATATGCAGTGTATCATTGAAAATACCTTAGAATATATGGTAATTCTAGTCTATCAATGAAAATACCTTATAATATAACGTAATATGCAGTGTATCATTGGAAATACCTAATAATATAACGTAATATGCAGTGTATCAGTGAAAATACCTTATAATATATCGTAATTTGTAGTGTATCATTGAAAATACCTTATAATATATAGTAGTTTATCATTGAAAATACCTTATAATAAAACGTAATATGCAGTGTATCATTGAAAATACCTTAGAATATATGGTAATTCTAGTCTATCAATGAAAATACCTTATAATATAACGTAATATGCAGTGTATCAGTGAAAATACCTTATAATATATCGTAATTTGTAGTGTATCATTGAAAATACCTTATAATATATAGTAGTTTATCATTGAAAATACCTTATAATATAACGTAATATGCTGTGTATCATTGAAAATACCTTATAATATATCGTAATTTGTAGTGTATCATTGAAAATACCTTATAATATAACGTAATATGCAGTGTATCATTGAAAATACCTTAGAATATATGGTAATTCTAGTCTATCAATGAAAATATCTTATAATATAACGTAATATGCAGTGTATCATTGCAAATACCTTATAATATATCGTAATTTGTAGTGTATCATTGAAAATACCTTATAATATATAGTAGTTTATCATTGAGAATACCTTATAATATAACGTAATATGCAGTGTATCATTGAAGATACCTTATAATATATGGTAATTTGTAGTGTATCAATGAAAATACCTTATAATATAACGTAATATGCAGTGTATCATTGAAAATACCTTATAATATAACGTAATATGCAGTGTATCATTGAAAATACCTTATAATATATAGTAGTTTATCATTGACAATACCTTATAATATAACGTAACATTCTGTGTATCATTGAAAATACCTTATAATATAACGTAATATGCAGTGTATCATTGAAAATACCTTATAATATAACGTAATATGCAGTGTATCATTGAAAATACCTTATAATATAACGTAATATGCAGTGTATCATTGAAAATACCTTATAATATAACGTAATATGCTGTGTATCATTGAAAATACCTTATAATATATCGTAATTTTTTAGTGTATCATTGAAAATACCTAATAATATAACGTAATATGCAGTGTATCATTGAAAATACCTTATAATATAACGTAATATGCAGTGTATCATTGAAAATACCTTATAATATAACGTAATATGCAGTGTATCATTGAAAATACCTTATAATATATCGTAATTTGGAGTGTATCATTGAAAATACCTTATAATATAACGTAATATGCAGTGTATCATTGAAAATACCTTATAATATAACGTAATATGCAGTGTATCATTGAAAATACCTTAGAATATATGGTAATTCTAGTCTATCAATGAAAATACCTTATAATATAACGTAATATGCAGTGTATCATTGGAAATACCTAATAATATAACGTAATATGCAGTGTATCAGTGAAAATACCTTATAATATATCGTAATTTGTAGTGTATCATTGAAAATACCTTATAATATATAGTAGTTTATCATTGAAAATACCTTATAATAAAACGTAATATGCAGTGTATCATTGAAAATACCTTAGAATATATGCTAATTCTAGTCTATCAATGAAAATACCTTATAATATAACGTAATATGCAGTGTATCAGTGAAAATACCTTATAATATATCGTAATTTGTAGTGTATCATTGAAAATACCTTATAATATATAGTAGTTTATCATTGAAAATACCTTATAATATAACGTAATATGCTGTGTATCATTGAAAATACCTTATAATATATCGTAATTTGTAGTGTATCATTGAAAATACCTTATAATATAACGTAATATGCAGTGTATCATTGAAAATACCTTAGAATATATGGTAATTCTAGTCTATCAATGAAAATATCTTATAATATAACGTAATATGCAGTGTATCATTGCAAATACCTTATAATATATCGTAATTTGTAGTGTATCATTGAAAATACCTTATAATATATAGTAGTTTATCATTGAGAATACCTTATAATATAACGTAATATGCAGTGTATCATTGAAGATACCTTATAATATATGGTAATTTGTAGTGTATCAATGAAAATACCTTATAATATAACGTAATATGCAGTGTATCATTGAAAATACATTATAATATAACGTAATATGCAGTGTATCATTGAAAATACATTATAATATAACGTAATATGCGGTGTATCATTGAAAATACCTTATAATATAACGTAATATGCAGTGTATCATTGAAAATACCTTATAATATAACGTAATATGCAGTGTATCATTGAAAATACCTTATAATATATAGTAGTTTATCATTGACAATACCTTATAATATAACGTAACATTCTGTGTATCATTGAAAATACCTTATAATATAACGTAATATGCAGTGTATCATTGAAAATACCTTATAATATAACGTAATATGCAGTGTATCATTGAAAATACCTTATAATATAACGTAATATGCTGTGTATCATTGAAAATACCTTATAATATATCGTAATTTTTTAGTGTATCATTGAAAATACCTAATAATATAACGTAATATGCAGTGTATCATTGAAAATACCTTATAATATAACGTAATATGCAGTGTATCATTGAAAATACATTATAATATAACGTAATATGCAGTGTATCATTGAAAATACCTTATAATATATCGTAATTTGGAGTGTATCATTGAAAATACCTTATAATATAACGTAATATGCAGTGTATCATTGAAAATACCTTATAATATAACGTAATATGCAGTGTATCATTGAAAATACCTTAGAATATATGGTAATTCTAGTCTATCAATGAAAATACCTTATAATATAACGTAATATGCAGTGTATCATTGGAAATACCTAATAATATAACGTAATATGCAGTGTATCAGTGAAAATACCTTATAATATATCGTAATTTGTAGTGTATCATTGAAAATACCTTATAATATATAGTAGTTTATCATTGAAAATACCTTATAATAAAACGTAATATGCAGTGTATCATTGAAAATACCTTAGAATATATGCTAATTCTAGTCTATCAATGAAAATACCTTATAATATAACGTAATATGCAGTGTATCAGTGAAAATACCTTATAATATATCGTAATTTGTAGTGTATCATTGAAAATACCTTATAATATATAGTAGTTTATCATTGAAAATACCTTATAATATAACGTAATATGCTGTGTATCATTGAAAATACCTTATAATATATCGTAATTTGTAGTGTATCATTGAAAATACCTTATAATATAACGTAATATGCAGTGTATCATTGAAAATACCTTAGAATATATGGTAATTCTAGTCTATCAATGAAAATATCTTATAATATAACGTAATATGCAGTGTATCATTGCAAATACCTTATAATATATCGTAATTTGTAGTGTATCATTGAAAATACCTTATAATATATAGTAGTTTATCATTGAGAATACCTTATAATATAACGTAATATGCCGTGTATCATTGAAGATACCTTATAATATATGGTAATTTGTAGTGTATCAATGAAAATACCTTATAATATAACGTAATATGCAGTGTATCATTGAAAATACCTTATAATATAACGTAATATGCAGTGTATCATTGAAAATACATTATAATATAACGTAATATGCGGTGTATCATTGAAAATACCTTATAATATAACGTAATATGCAGTGTATCATTGAAAATACCTTATAATATAACGTAATATGCAGTGTATCATTGAAAATACCTTATAATATATAGTAGTTTATCATTGACAATACCTTATAATATAACGTAACATTCTGTGTATCATTGAAAATACCTTATAATATAACGTAATATGCAGTGTATCATTGAAAATACCTTATAATATAACGTAATATGCAGTGTATCATTGAAAATACCTTATAATATAACGTAATATGCAGTGTATCATTGAAAATACCTTATAATATAACGTAATATGCTGTGTATCATTGAAAATACCTTATAATATATCGTAATTTTATAGTGTATCATTGAAAATACCTAATAATATAACGTAATATGCAGTGTATCATTGAAAATACCTTATAATATAACGTAATATGCAGTGTATCATTGAAAATACATTATAATATAACGTAATATGCAGTGTATCATTGAAAATACCTTATAATATATCGTAATTTGGAGTGTATCATTGAAAATACCTTATAATATAACGTAATATGCAGTGTATCATTGAAAATACCTTATAATATAACGTAATATGCAGTGTATCATTGAAAATACCTTAGAATATATGGTAATTCTAGTCTATCAATGAAAATACCTTATAATATAACGTAATATGCAGTGTATCATTGGAAATACCTAATAATATAACGTAATATGCAGTGTATCAGTGAAAATACCTTATAATATATCGTAATTTGTAGTGTATCATTGAAAATACCTTATAATATATAGTAGTTTATCATTGAAAATACCTTATAATAAAACGTAATATGCAGTGTATCATTGAAAATACCTTAGAATATATGCTAATTCTAGTCTATCAATGAAAATACCTTATAATATAACGTAATATGCAGTGTATCAGTGAAAATACCTTATAATATATCGTAATTTGTAGTGTATCATTGAAAATACCTTATAATATATAGTAGTTTATCATTGAAAATACCTTATAATATAACGTAATATGCTGTGTATCATTGAAAATACCTTATAATATATCGTAATTTGTAGTGTATCATTGAAAATACCTTATAATATAACGTAATATGCAGTGTATCATTGAAAATACCTTAGAATATATGGTAATTCTAGTCTATCAATGAAAATATCTTATAATATAACGTAATATGCAGTGTATCATTGCAAATACCTTATAATATATCGTAATTTGTAGTGTATCATTGAAAATACCTTATACTATATAGTAGTTTATCATTGAGAATACCTTATAATATAACGTAATATGCAGTGTATCATTGAAGATACCTTATAATATATGGTAATTTGTAGTGTATCAATGAAAATACCTTATAATATAACGTAATATGCAGTGTATCATTGAAAATACCTTATAATATAACGTAATATGCAGTGTATCATTGAAAATACATTATAATATAACGTAATATGCGGTGTATCATTGAAAATACCTTATAATATAACGTAATATGCAGTGTATCATTGAAAATTCCTTATAATATAACGTAATATGCAGAGTATCATTGGAAATACCTTATAATATATCGTAATTTTTTAGTGTATCATTGAAAATACCTAATAATATAACGTAATATGCAGTGTATCATTGAAAATACATTATAATATAACGTAATATGCAGTGTATCATTGAAAATACCTTATAATATATCGTAATTTGTAGTGTATCATTGAAAATACCTTATAATATAACGTAATATGCAGTGTATCATTGAAAATACCTTAGAATATATGGTAATTCTAGTCTATCAATGAAAATATCTTATAATATAACGTAATATGCAGTGTATCATTGAAAATACCTTATAATATAACGTAATATGCAGTGTATCATTGAAAATACATTATAATATAACGTAATATGCGGTGTATCATTGAAAATACCTTATAATATAACGTAATATGCAGTGTATCATTGAAAATACCTTGTAATATATAGTAGTTTATCATTGAAAATACCTTATAATATAACGTAATATTCTGTGTATCATTGAAAATACCTTATAATATAACGTAATATGCAGTGTATCATTGAAAATACCTTATAATATAACGTAATATGCAGTGTATCATTGAAAATTCCTTATAATATAACGTAATATGCAGAGTATCATTGGAAATACCTTATAATATATCGTAATTTTTTAGTGTATCATTGAAAATACCTAATAATATAACGTAATATGCAGTGTATCATTGAAAATACATTATAATATAACGTAATATGCAGTGTATCATTGAAAATACCTTATAATATATCGTAATTTGTAGTGTATCATTGAAAATACCTTATAATATAACGTAATATGCAGTGTATCATTGAAAATACCTTAGAATATATGGTAATTCTAGTCTATCAATGAAAATATCTTATAATATAACGTAATATGCAGTGTATCATTGCAAATACCTTATAATATATCGTAATTTGTAGTGTATCATTGAAAATACCTTATAGTATAACGTAATATGCAGTGCATCATTGATAATACCTTATAATATAACGTAATATGCAGTGTATCATTGAAAATACCTTCTAATATAACGTAATATGCTGTGTATCATTGAAAATACCTTATAATATAACGTAATATGCAGTGCATCATTTTAAATACCTTATAATATAACGTAATATGCAGTGTATCATTGAAAATACCTAATAATATAACGTAATATGCAGTGTATCATTGAAAATACATTATAATATAACGTAATATGCAGTGTATCATTGAAAATACCTTATAATATATCGTAATTTGTAGTGTATCATTGAAAATACCTTATAATATAACGTAATATGCAGTGTATCATAGAAAATACCTTAGAATATATGGTAATTCTAGTCTATCAATGAAAATACCTTATAATATAACGTAATATGCAGTGTATCATTGGAAATACCTAATAATATAACGTAATATGCAGTGTATCATTGAAAATACCTTATAATATATCGTAATTTGTAGTGTATCATTGAAAATACCTTATAATATAACGTAATATGCAGTGTATCATTGAAAATACCTTAGAATATATGGTAATTCTAGTCTATCAATGAAAATATCTTATAATATAACGTAATATGCAGTGTATCATTGAAAATACCTTATAATATATCGTAATTTGTAGTGTATCATTGAAAATACCTTATAGTATAACGTAATATGCAGTGCATCATTGATAATACCTTATAATATAACGTAATATGCAGTGTATCATTGAAAATACCTTCTAATATAACGTAATATGCTGTGTATCATTGAAAATACCTTATAATATAACGTAATATGCAGTGTATCATTGAAAATACCTTATAATATAACGTAATATGCAGTGTATCATTGAAAATACCTAATAATATAACGTAATATGCAGTGTATCATTGAAAATACATTATAATATAACGTAATATGCAGTGTATCATTGAAAATACCTTATAATATATCGTAATTTGTAGTGTATCATTGAAAATACCTTATAATATAACGTAATATGCAGTGTATCATTGAAAATACCTTAGAATATATGGTAATTCTAGTCTATCAATGAAAATACCTTATAATATAACGTAATATGCAGTGTATCATTGGAAATACCTAATAATATAACGTAATATGCAGTGTATCAGTGAAAATACCTTATAATATATCGTAATTTGTAGTGTATCATTGAAAATACCTTATAATATATAGTAGTTTATCATTGAAAATACCTTATAATAAAACGTAATATGCAGTGTATCATTGAAAATACCTTAGAATATATGCTAATTCTAGTCTATCAATGAAAATACCTTATAATATAACGTAATATGCAGTGTATCAGTGAAAATACCTTATAATATATCGTAATTTGTAGTGTATCATTGAAAATACCTTATAATATAACGTAATATGCAGTGTATCATTGAAAATACCTTAGAATATATGGTAATTCTAGTCTATCAATGAAAATATCTTATAATATAACGTAATATGCAGTGTATCATTGCAAATACCTTATAATATATCGTAATTTGTAGTGTATCATTGAAAATACCTTATAGTATAACGTAATATGCAGTGCATCATTGATAATACCTTATAATATAACGTAATATGCAGTGTATCATTGAAAATACCTTCTAATATAACGTAATATGCTGTGTATCATTGAAAATACCTTATAATATAACGTAATATGCAGTGCATCATTTAAAATACCTTATAATATAACGTAATATGCAGTGTATCATTGAAAATACCTAATAATATAACGTAATATGCAGTGTATCATTGAAAATACATTATAATATAACGTAATATGCAGTGTATCATTGAAAATACCTTATAATATAACGTAATATGCAGTGTATCATTGAAAATACCTTATAATATATCGTAATTTGTAGTGTATCATTGAAAATACCTTATAATATAACGTAATATGCAGTGTATCATTGAAAATACATTATAATATAACGTAATATGCGGTGTATCATTGAAAATACCTTATAATTTAACGTAATATGCAGTGTATCATTGAAAATACCTTATAATATAACGTAATATGCAGTGTATCATTGAAAATACCTTATAATATATAGTAGTTTATCATTGAAAATACCTTATAATATAACGTAACATTCTGTGTATCATTGAAAATACCTTATAATATAACGTAATATGCAGTGTATCATTGAAAATACCTTATAATATAACGTAATATGCAGTGTATCATTGAAAATACCTTATAATATAACGTAACATTCTGTGTATCATTGAAAATACCTTATAATATAACGTAATATGCAGTGTATCATTGAAAATACCTTATAATATAACGTAATATGCAGTGTATCATTGAAAATACCTTATAATATAACGTAATATGCTGTGTATCATTGAAAATACCTTATAATATATCGTAATTTTTTAGTGTATCATTGAAAATACCTAATAATATAACGTAATATGCAGTGTATCATTGAAAATACCTTATAATATAACGTAATATGCAGTGTATCATTGAAAATACATTATAATATAACGTAATATGCAGTGTATCATTGAAAATACCTTATAATATATCGTAATTTGGAGTGTATCATTGAAAATACCTTATAATATAACGTAATATGCAGTGTATCATTGAAAATACCTTATAATATAACGTAATATGCAGTGTATCATTGAAAATACCTTAGAATATATGGTAATTCTAGTCTATCAATGAAAATACCTTATAATATAACGTAATATGCAGTGTATCATTGGAAATACCTAATAATATAACGTAATATGCAGTGTATCAGTGAAAATACCTTATAATATATCGTAATTTGTAGTGTATCATTGAAAATACCTTATAATATATAGTAGTTTATCATTGAAAATACCTTATAATAAAACGTAATATGCAGTGTATCATTGAAAATACCTTATAATATAACGTAATATGCAGTGTATCATTGAAAATACCTTATAATATATAGTAGTTTATCATTGACAATACCTTATAATATAACGTAACATTCTGTGTATCATTGAAAATACCTTATAATATAACGTAATATGCAGTGTATCATTGAAAATACCTTATAATATAACGTAATATGCAGTGTATCATTGAAAATACCTTATAATATAACGTAATATGCAGTGTATCATTGAAAATACCTTATAATATAACGTAATATGCTGTGTATCATTGAAAATACCTTATAATATATCGTAATTTTTTAGTGTATCATTGAAAATACCTAATAATATAACGTAATATGCAGTGTATCATTGAAAATACCTTATAATATAACGTAATATGCAGTGTATCATTGAAAATACATTATAATATAACGTAATATGCAGTGTATCATTGAAAATACCTTATAATATATGCTAATTCTAGTCTATCAATGAAAATACCTTATAATATAACGTAATATGCAGTGTATCAGTGAAAATACCTTATAATATATCGTAATTTGTAGTGTATCATTGAAAATACCTTATAATATATAGTAGTTTATCATTGAAAATACCTTATAATATAACGTAATATGCTGTGTATCATTGAAAATACCTTATAATATATCGTAATTTGTAGTGTATCATTGAAAATACCTTATAATATAACGTAATATGCAGTGTATCATTGAAAATACCTTAGAATATATGGTAATTCTAGTCTATCAATGAAAATATCTTATAATATAACGTAATATGCAGTGTATCATTGCAAATACCTTATAATATATCGTAATTTGTAGTGTATCATTGAAAATACCTTATAATATGTAGTAGTTTATCATTGAGAATACCTTATAATATAACGTAATATGCAGTGTATCATTGAAGATACCTTATAATATATGGTAATTTGTAGTGTATCAATGAAAATACCTTATAATATAACGTAATATGCAGTGTATCATTGAAAATACCTTATAATATAACGTAATATGCAGTGTATCATTGAAAATACATTATAATATAACGTAATATGCGGTGTATCATTGAAAATACCTTATAATATAACGTAATATGCAGTGTATCATTGAAAATACCTTATAATATAACGTAATATGCAGTGTATCATTGAAAATACCTTATAATATATAGTAGTTTATCATTGACAATACCTTATAATATAACGTAACATTCTGTGTATCATTGAAAATACCTTATAATATAACGTAATATGCAGTGTATCATTGAAAATACCTTATAATATAACGTAATATGCAGTGTATCATTGAAGATACCTCATAATAGATGGTAATTTGTAGTGTATCAATGAAAATACCTTATAATATAACGTAATATGCAGTGTATCATTGAAAATACCTTATAATATAACGTAATATGCAGTGTATCATTGAAAATACATTATAATATAACGTAATATGCGGTGTATCATTGAAAATACCTTATAATATAACGTAATATGCAGTGTATCATTGAAAATACCTTGTAATATATAGTAGTTTATCATTGAAAATACCTTATAATATAACGTAATATTCTGTGTATCATTGAAAATACCTTATAATATAACGTAATATGCAGTGTATCATTGAAAATACCTTATAATATAACGTAATATGCAGTGTATCATTGAAAATTCCTTATAATATAACGTAATATGCAGAGTATCATTGGAAATACCTTATAATATATCGTAATTTTTTAGTGTATCATTGAAAATACCTAATAATATAACGTAATATGCAGTGTATCATTGAAAATACATTATAATATAACGTAATATGCAGTGTATCATTGAAAATACCTTATAATATATCGTAATTTGTAGTGTATCATTGAAAATACCTTATAATATAACGTAATATGCAGTGTATCATTGAAAATACCTTAGAATATATGGTAATTCTAGTCTATCAATGAAAATATCTTATAATATAACGTAATATGCAGTGTATCATTGAAAATACCTTATAATATATCGTAATTTGTAGTGTATCATTGAAAATACCTTATAGTATAACGTAATATGCAGTGCATCATTGATAATACCTTATAATATAACGTAATATGCAGTGTATCATTGAAAATACCTTCTAATATAACGTAATATGCTGTGTATCATTGAAAATACCTTATAATATAACGTAATATGCAGTGCATCATTTAAAATACCTTATAATATAACGTAATATGCAGTGTATCATTGAAAATACCTAATAATATAACGTAATA
Source organism: Lasioglossum lativentre (assembly GCA_916610255.1). Taxonomy (NCBI): domain Eukaryota; kingdom Metazoa; phylum Arthropoda; class Insecta; order Hymenoptera; family Halictidae; genus Lasioglossum; species Lasioglossum lativentre. The sequence goes on along the minus strand of CAKAJI010000721.1, from coordinate 353,532 downwards.
TGCAGTGTATCATTGAAAATACATTATAATATAACGTAATTTGCAGTGTATCATTGAAAATACCTTATGATATATCGTAATTTGTAGTGTATCATTGAAAATACCTTATAATATAACGTAATATGCAGTGTATCATTGAAAATACCTTAGAATATATGGTAATTCTAGTCTATCAATGAAAATACCTTATAATATAACGTAATATGCAGTGTATCATTGGAAATACCTAATAATATAACGTAATATGCAGTGTATCATTGAAAATACCTTATAATATATCGTAATTTGTAGTGTATCATTGAAAATACCTTATAATATAACGTAATATGCAGTGTATCATTGAAAATACCTTAGAATATATGGTAATTCTAGTCTATCAATGAAAATATCTTATAATATAACGTAATATGCAGTGTATCATTGCAAATACCTTATAATATATCGTAATTTGTAGTGTATCATTGAAAATACCTTATAGTATAACGTAATATGCAGTGCATCATTGATAATACCTTATAATATAACGTAATATGCAGTGTATCATTGAAAATACCTTCTAATATAACGTAATATGCTGTGTATCATTGAAAATACCTTATAATATAACGTAATATGCAGTGCATCATTTAAAATACCTTATAATATAACGTAATATGCAGTGTATCATTGAAAATACCTAATAATATAACGTAATATGCAGTGTATCATTGAAAATACATTATAATATAACGTAATATGCAGTGTATCATTGAAAATACCTTATAATATATCGTAATTTGTAGTGTATCATTGAAAATACCTTATAATATAACGTAATATGCAGTGTATCATTGAAAATACCTTAGAATATATGGTAATTCTAGTCTATCAATGAAAATACCTTATAATATAACGTAATATGCAGTGTATCATTGGAAATACCTAATAATATAACGTAATATGCAGTGTATCAGTGAAAATACCTTATAATATATCGTAATTTGTAGTGTATCATTGAAAATACCTTATAATATATAGTAGTTTATCATTGAAAATACCTTATAATAAAACGTAATATGCAGTGTATCATTGAAAATACCTTAGAATATATGCTAATTCTAGTCTATCAATGAAAATACATTATAATATAACGTAATATGCAGTGTATCAGTGAAAATACCTTATAATATATCGTAATTTGTAGTGTATCATTGAAAATACCTTATAATATAACGTAATATGCAGTGTATCATTGAAAATACCTTAGAATATATGGTAATTCTAGTCTATCAATGAAAATATCTTATAATATAACGTAATATGCAGTGTATCATTGCAAATACCTTATAATATATCGTAATTTGTAGTGTATCATTGAAAATACCTTATAGTATAACGTAATATGCAGTGCATCATTGATAATACCTTATAATATAACGTAATATGCAGTGTATCATTGAAAATACCTTCTAATATAACGTAATATGCTGTGTATCATTGAAAATACCTTATAATATATCGTAATTTGTAGTGTATCATTGAAAATACCTTATAATATAACGTAATATGCAGTGTATCATTGAAAATACCTTAGAATATATGGTAATTCTAGTCTATCAATGAAAATACCTTATAATATAACGTAATATGCAGTGTATCATTGGAAATACCTAATAATATAACGTAATATGCAGTGTATCAGTGAAAATACCTTATAATATATCGTAATTTGTAGTGTATCATTGAAAATACCTTATAATATATAGTAGTTTATCATTGAAAATACCTTATAATAAAACGTAATATGCAGTGTATCATTGAAAATACCTTAGAATATATGCTAATTCTAGTCTATCAATGAAAATACCTTATAATATAACGTAATATGCAGTGTATCAGTGAAAATACCATATAATATATCGTAATTTGTAGTGTATCATTGAAAATACCTTATAATATATAGTAGTTTATCATTGAAAATACCTTATAATATAACGTAATATGCTGTGTATCATTGAAAAAACCTTATAATATATCGTAATTTGTAGTGTATCATTGAAAATACCTTATAATATAACGTAATATGCAGTGTATCATTGAAAATACCTTAGAATATATGGTAATTCTAGTCTATCAATGAAAATATCTTATAATATAACGTAATATGCAGTGTATCATTGCAAATACCTTATAATATATCGTAATTTGTAGTGTATCATTGAAAATACCTTATAATATATAGTAGTTTATCATTGAGAATACCTTATAATATAACGTAATATGCAGTGTATCATTGAAGATACCTTATAATATATGGTAATTTGTAGTGTATCAATGAAAATACCTTATAATATAACGTAATATGCAGTGTATCATTGAAAATACCTTATAATATAACGTAATATGCAGTGTATCATTGAAAATACCTTTTAATATAACGTAATATGCAGTGTATCATTGGAAATACCTAATAATATAACGTAATATGCAGTGTATCAGTGAAAATACCTTATAATATATCGTAATTTGTAGTGTATCATTGAAAATACCTTATAATATATAGTAGTTTATCATTGAAAATACCTTATAATAAAACGTAATATGCAGTGTATCATTGAAAATACCTTAGAATATATGCTAATTCTAGTCCATCAATGAAAATACCTTATAATATAACGTAATATGCAGTGTATCAGTGAAAATACCTTATAATATATCGTAATTTGTAGTGTATCATTGAAAATACCTTATAATATATAGTAGTTTATCATTGAAAATACCTTATAATATAACGTAATATGCTGTGTATCATTGAAAATACCTTATAATATATGGTAATTTGTAGTGTATCAATGAAAATACCTTATAATATAACGTAATATGCAGTGTATCATTGAAAATACCTTATAATATAACGTAATATGCAGTGTATCATTGAAAATACATTATAATATAACGTAATATGCGGTGTATCATTGAAAATACCTTATAATATAACGTAATATGCAGTGTATCATTGAAAATACCTTGTAATATATAGTAGTTTATCATTGAAAATACCTTATAATATAACGTAATATTCTGTGTATCATTGAAAATACCTTATAATATAACGTAATATGCAGTGTATCATTGAAAATACCTTATAATATAACGTAATATGCAGTGTATCATTGAAAATACATTATAATATAACGTAATATGCGGTGTATCATTGAAAATACCTTATAATATAACGTAATATGCAGTGTATCAGTGAAAATACCTTATAATATATCGTAATTTGTAGTGTATCATTGAAAATACCTTATAATATATAGTAGTTTATCATTGAAAATACCTTATAATATAACGTAATATGCTGTGTATCATTGAAAATACCTTATAATATATCGTAATTTGTAGTGTATCATTGAAAATACCTTATAATATAACGTAATATGCAGTGTATCATTGAAAATACCTTAGAATATATGGTAATTCTAGTCTATCAATGAAAATATCTTATAATATAACGTAATATGCAGTGTATCATTGCAAATACCTTATAATATATCGTAATTTGTAGTGTATCATTGAAAATACCTTATAATATATAGCAGTTTATCATTGAAAATACCTTATAATATAACGTAATATGCAGTGTATCATTGAAGATACCTTATAATATATGGTAATTTGTAGTGTATCAATGAAAATACCTTATAATATAACGTAATATGCAGTGTATCATTGAAAATACCTTATAATATAACGTAATATGCAGTGTATCATTGAGAATACATTATAATATAACGTAATATGCGGTGTATCATTGAAAATACCTTATAATATAACGTAATATGCAGTGTATCATTGAAAATACCTTATAATATAACGTAATATGCAGTGTATCATTGAAAATACCTTATAATATATAGTAGTTTATCATTGTCAATACCTTATAATATAACGTAACATTCTGTGTATCATTGAAAATACCTTATAATATAACGTAATATGCAGTGTATCATTGAAAATACCTTATAATATAACGTAATATGCAGTGTATCATTGAAAATACCTTATAATATAACGTAATATGCAGTGTATCATTGAAAATACCTTATAATATATCGTAATTTGTAGTGTATCATTGAAAATACCTTATAATATATAGTAGTTTATCATTGAGAATACCTTATAATATAACGTAATATGCAGTGTATCATTGAAGATACCTCATAATAGATGGTAATTTGTAGTGTATCAATGAAAATACCTTATAATATAACGTAATATGCAGTGTATCATTGAAAATACCTTATAACATAACGTAATATGCAGTGTATCATTGAAAATACCTTATAATATATCGTAATTTGTAGTGTATCTTTGAAAATACCTTATAATATAACGTAATATGCAGTGTATCATAGAAAATACCTTATAATATATAGCAGTTTATCATTGAAAATACCTTATAATATATAGTAGTTTATCATTGAAAATACCTTATAATAAAACGTAATATGCAGTGTATCATTGAAAATACCTTAGAATATATGCTAATTCTAGTCTATCAATGAAAATACCTTATAATATAACGTAATATGCAGTGTATCAGTGAAAATACCTTATAATATATCGTAATTTGTAGTGTATCATTGAAAATACCTTATAATATATAGTAGTTTATCATTGAAAATACCTTATAATATAACGTAATATGCTGTGTATCATTGAAAATACCTTATAATATATCGTAATTTGTAGTGTATCATTGAAAATACCTTATAATATAACGTAATATGCAGTGTATCATTGAAAATACATTATAATATAACGTAATATGCGGTGTATCATTGAAAATACCTTATAATATAACGTAATATGCAGTGTATCAGTGAAAATACCTTATAATATATCGTAATTTGTAGTGTATCATTGAAAATACCTTATAATATATAGTAGTTTATCATTGAAAATACCTTATAATATAACGTAATATGCTGTGTATCATTGAAAATACCTTATAATATATCGTAATTTGTAGTGTATCATTGAAAATACCTTATAATATAACGTAATATGCAGTGTATCATTGAAAATACCTTAGAATATATCGTAATTTGTAGTGTATCTTTGAAAATACCTTATAATATAACGTAATATGCAGTGTATCATAGAAAATACCTTATAATATATAGCAGTTTATCATTGAAAATACCTTATAATATATAGTAGTTTATCATTGAAAATACCTTATAATAAAACGTAATATGCAGTGTATCATTGAAAATACCTTAGAATATATGCTAATTCTAGTCTATCAATGAAAATACCTTATAATATAACGTAATATGCAGTGTATCAGTGAAAATACCTTATAATATATCGTAATTTGTAGTGTATCATTGAAAATACCTTATAATATATAGTAGTTTATCATTGAAAATACCTTATAATATAACGTAATATGCTGTGTATCATTGAAAATACCTTATAATATATCGTAATTTGTAGTGTATCATTGAAAATACCTTATAATATAACGTAATATGCAGTGTATCATTGAAAATACCTTAGAATATATGGTAATTCTAGTCTATCAATGAAAATATCTTATAATATAACGTAATATGCAGTGTATCATTGAAGATACCTTATAATATATGGTAATTTGTAGTGTATCAATGAAAATACCTTATAATATAACGTAATATGCAGTGTATCATTGAAAATACCTTATAATATAACGTAATATGCAGTGTATCATTGAAAATACATTATAATATAACGTAATATGCGGTGTATCATTGAAAATACCTTATAATATAACGTAATATGCAGTGTATCATTGAAAATACCTTGTAATATATAGTAGTTTATCATTGAAAATACCTTATAATATAACGTAATATTCTGTGTATCATTGAAAATACCTTATAATATAACGTAATATGCAGTGTATCATTGAAAATACCTTATAATATAACGTAATATGCAGTGTATCATTGAAAATACATTATAATATAACGTAATATGCGGTGTATCATTGAAAATACCTTATAATATAACGTAATATGCAGTGTATCAGTGAAAATACCTTATAATATATCGTAATTTGTAGTGTATCATTGAAAATACCTTATAATATATAGTAGTTTATCATTGAAAATACCTTATAATATAACGTAATATGCTGTGTATCATTGAAAATACCTTATAATATATCGTAATTTGTAGTGTATCATTGAAAATACCTTATAATATAACGTAATATGCAGTGTATCATTGAAAATACCTTAGAATATATGGTAATTCTAGTCTATCAATGAAAATATCTTATAATATAACGTAATATGCAGTGTATCATTGCAAATACCTTATAATATATCGTAATTTGTAGTGTATCATTGAAAATACCTTATAATATATAGTAGTTTATCATTGAGAATACCTTATAATATAACGTAATATGCAGTGTATCATTGAAGATACCTTATAATATATGGTAATTTGTAGTGTATCAATGAAAATACCTTATAATATAACGTAATATGCAGTGTATCATTGAAAATACCTTATAATATAACGTAATATGCAGTGTATCATTGAAAATACATTATAATATAACGTAATATGCAGTGTATCATTGAAAATACCTTATAATATAACGTAATATGCAGTGTATCATTGAAAATACCTTGTAATATATAGTAGTTTATCATTGAAAATACCTTATAATATAACGTAATATTCTGTGTATCATTGAAAATACCTTATAATATAACGTAATATGCAGTGTATCATTGAAAATACCTTATAATATAACGTAATATGCAGTGTATCATTGAAAATACATTATAATATAACGTAATATGCGGTGTATCATTGAAAATACCTTATAATATAACGTAATATGCAGTGTATCAGTGAAAATACCTTATAATATATCGTAATTTGTAGTGTATCATTGAAAATACCTTATAATATATAGTAGTTTATCATTGAAAATACCTTATAATATAACGTAATATGCTGTGTATCATTGAAAATACCTTATAATATATCGTAATTTGTAGTGTATCATTGAAAATACCTTATAATATAACGTAATATGCAGTGTATCATTGAAAATACCTTAGAATATATGGTAATTCTAGTCTATCAATGAAAATATCTTATAATATAACGTAATATGCAGTGTATCATTGCAAATACCTTATAATATATCGTAATTTGTAGTGTATCATTGAAAATACCTTATAATATATAGTAGTTTATCATTGAGAATACCTTATAATATAACGTAATATGCAGTGTATCATTGAAGATACCTTATAATATATGGTAATTTGTAGTGTATCAATGAAAATACCTTATAATATAACGTAATATGCAGTGTATCATTGAAAATACCTTATAATATAACGTAATATGCAGTGTATCATTGAGAATACATTATAATATAACGTAATATGCGGTGTATCATTGAAAATACCTTATAATATAACGTAATATGCAGTGTATCATTGAAAATACCTTATAATATAACGTAATATGCAGTGTATCATTGAAAATACCTTATAATATATAGTAGTTTATCATTGACAATACCTTATAATATAACGTAACATTCTGTGTATCATTGAAAATACCTTATAATATAACGTAATATGCAGTGTATCATTGAAAATACCTTATAATATAACGTAATATGCAGTGTATCATTGAAAATACCTTATAATATAACGTAATATGCAGTGTATCATTGAAAATACCTTATAATATATCGTAATTTGTAGTGTATCATTGAAAATACCTTATAATATATAGTAGTTTATCATTGAGAATACCTTATAATATAACGTAATATGCAGTGTATCATTGAAGATACCTCATAATAGATGGTAATTTGTAGTGTATCAATGAAAATACCTTATAATATAACGTAATATGCAGTGTATCATTGAAAATACCTTATAACATAACGTAATATGCAGTGTATCATTGAAAATACCTTATAATATATCGTAATTTGTAGTGTATCTTTGAAAATACCTTATAATATAACGTAATATGCAGTGTATCATAGAAAATACCTTATAATATATAGCAGTTTATCATTGAAAATACCTTATAATATAACGTAATATGCGGTGTATCATTGAAAATACCTTATAATATAACGTAATATGCAGTGTATCATTGAAAATACCTTATAATATATAGTAGTTTATCATTGACAATACCTTATAATATAACGTAACATTCTGTGTATCATTGAAAATACCTTATAATATAACGTAATATGCAGTGTATCATTGAAAATACCTTATAATATAACGTAATATGCAGTGTATCAGTGAAAATACCTTATAATATATCGTAATTTGTAGTGTATCATTGAAAATACCTTATAATATATAGTAGTTTATCATTGAAAATACCTTATAATATAACGTAATATGCTGTGTATCATTGAAAATACCTTACAATATATCGTAATTTGTAGTGTATCATTGAAAATACCTTATAATATAACGTAATATGCAGTGTATCATTGAAAATACCTTAGAATATATGGTAATTCTAGTCTATCAATGAAAATATCTTATAATATAACGTAATATGCAGTGTATCATTGCAAATACCTTATAATATATCGTAATTTGTAGTGTATCATTGAAAATACCTTATAATATATAGTAGTTTATCATTGAGAATACCTTATAATATAACGTAATATGCAGTGTATCATTGAAGATACCTTATAATATATGGTAATTTGTAGTGTATCAATGAAAATACCTTATAATATAACGTAATATGCAGTGTATCATTGAAAATACCTTATAATATAACGTAATATGCAGTGTATCATTGAAAATACATTATAACATAACGTAATATGCAGTGTATCATTGAAAATACCTTATAATATAACGTAATATGCAGTGTATCATTGAAAATACCTTATAATATAACGTAATATGCAGTGTATCATTGAAAATACCTTATAATATAACGTAATATGCAGTGTATCATTGAAAATACCTTATAATATATAGTAGTTTATCATTGACAATACCTTATAATATAACGTAACATTCTGTGTATCATTGAAAATACCTTATAATATAACGTAATATGCAGTGTATCATTGAAAATACCTTATAATATAACGTAATATGCAGTGTATCATTGAAAATACCTTATAATATAACGTAATATGCAGTGTATCATTGAAAATACCTTATAATATATCGTAATTTGTAGTGTATCATTGAAAATACCTTATAATATATAGTAGTTTATCATTGAGAATACCTTATAATATAACGTAATATGCAGTGTATCATTGAAGATACCTCATAATAGATGGTAATTTGTAGTGTATCAATGAAAATACCTTATAATATAACGTAATATGCAGTGTATCATTGAAAATACCTTATAATATAACGTAATATGCAGTGTATCATTGAAAATACATTATAATATAACGTAATATGCGGTGTATCATTGAAAATACCTTATAATATAACGTAATATGCAGTGTATCATTGAAAATACCTTGTAATATATAGTAGTTTATCATTGAAAATACCTTATAATATAACGTAATATTCTGTGTATCATTGAAAATACCTTATAATATAACGTAATATGCAGTGTATCATTGAAAATACCTTATAATATAACGTAATATGCAGTGTATCATTGAAAATACATTATAATATAACGTAATATGCGGTGTATCATTGAAAATACCTTATAATATAACGTAATATGCAGTGTATCAGTGAAAATACCTTATAATATATCGTAATTTGTAGTGTATCATTGAAAATACCTTATAATATATAGTAGTTTATCATTGAAAATACCTTATAATATAACGTAATATGCTGTGTATCATTGAAAATACCTTATAATATATCGTAATTTGTAGTGTATCATTGAAAATACCTTATAATATAACGTAATATGCAGTGTATCATTGAAAATACCTTAGAATATATGGTAATTCTAGTCTATCAATGAAAATATCTTATAATATAACGTAATATGCAGTGTATCATTGCAAATACCTTATAATATATCGTAATTTGTAGTGTATCATTGAAAATACCTTATAATATATAGTAGTTTATCATTGAGAATACCTTATAATATAACGTAATATGCAGTGTATCATTGAAAATACATTATAATATAACGTAATATGCGGTGTATCATTGAAAATACCTTATAATATAACGTAATATGCAGTGTATCATTGAAAATACCTTATAATATAACGTAATATGCAGTGTATCATTGAAAATACCTTATAATATATAGTAGTTTATCATTGAAAATACCTTATAATATAACGTAACATTCTGTGTATCATTGAAAATACCTTATAATATAACGTAATATGCAGTGTATCATTGAAAATACCTTATAATATAACGTAATATGCAGTGTATCATTGAAAATACCTTATAATATAACGTAATATGCTGTGTATCATTTAAAATACCTTATAATATATCGTAATTTTTTAGTGTATCATTGAAAATACCTAATAATATAACGTAATATGCAGTGTATCATTGAAAATACCTTATAATATAACGTAATATGCAGTGTATCATTGAAAATACATTATAATATAACGTAATATGCAGTGTATCATTGAAAATACCTTATAGTATATCGTAATTTGGAGTGTATCATTGAAAATACCTTATAATATAACGTAATATGCAGTGTATCATTGAAAATACCTTATAATATAACGTAATATGCAGTGTATCATTGAAAATACCTTAGAATATATGGTAATTCTAGTCTATCAATGAAAATACCTTATAATATAACGTAATATGCAGTGTATCATTGAAAATACCTTAGAATATATGGTAATTCTAGTCTATCAATGAAAATACCTTATAATATAACGTAATATGCAGTGTATCATTGGAAATACCTAATAATATAACGTAATATGCAGTGTATCAGTGAAAATACCTTATAATATATCGTAATTTGTAGTGTATCATTGAAAATACCTTATAATATATAGTAGTTTATCATTGAAAATACCTTATAATAAAACGTAATATGCAGTGTATCATTGAAAATACCTTATAGTATATCGTAATTTGGAGTGTATCATTGAAAATACCTTATAATATAACGTAATATGCAGTGTATCATTGAAAATACCTTATAATATAACGTAATATGCAGTGTATCATTGAAAATTCCTTATAATATATAGTAGTTTATCATTGAGAATACCTTATAATATAACGTAATATGCAGTGTATCATTGAAAATACCTTGTAATATATAGTAGTTTATCATTGAAAATACCTTATAATATAACGTAATATTCTGTGTATCATTGAAAATACCTTATAATATAACGTAATATGCAGTGTATCTTTGAAAATACCTTATAATATAACGTAATATGCAGTGTATCATTGAAAATTCCTTATAATATATCGTAATTTGTAGTGTATCATTGAAAATACCTTATAATATATAGTAGTTTATCATTGAAAATACCTTATAGTATAACGTAATATGCTGTGTATCATTGAAAATACCTTATAATATATCGTAATTTTTTAGTGTATCATTGAAAATACCTAATAATATAACGTAATATGCAGTGTATCATTGAAAATACCTTATAATATAACGTAATATGCAGTGTATCATTGAAAATACATTATAATATAACGTAATATGCAGTGTATCATTGAAAATACCTTATAATATATCGTAATTTGTATTGTATCATTGAAAATACCTTATAATATAACGTAATATGCAGTGTATCATTGAAAATACCTTATAATATATCGTAATTTGTAGTGTATCATTGAAAATTCCTTATAATATATAGTAGTTTATCATTGAGAATACCTTATAATATAACGTAATATGCAGTGTATCATTGAAAATACCTTGTAATATATAGTAGTTTATCATTGAGAATACCTTATAATATAACGTAATATGCAGTGTATCATTGAAGATACCTCATAATAGATGGTAATTTGTAGTGTATCAATGAAAATACCTTATAATATAACGTAATATGCAGTGTATCATTGAAAATACCTTATAATATAACGTAATATGCAGTGTATCATTGAAAATACATTATAATATAACGTAATATGCGGTGTATCATTGAAAATACCTTATAATATAACGTAATATGCAGTGTATAATTGAAAATACCTTGTAATATATAGTAGTTTATCATTGAAAATACCTTATAATATAACGTAATATGCTGTGTATCATTGAAAATACCTTATAATATAACGTAATATGCAGTGTATCATTGAAAATACCTTATAATATAACGTAATATGCAGTGTATCATTGAAAATTCCTTATAATATATAGTAGTTTATCATTGAAAATACCTTATAATATAACGTAATATGCAGTGTATCATTGAAAATACCTTGTAATATATAGTAGTTTATCATTGAAAATACCTTATAATATAACGTAATATTCTGTGTATCATTGAAAATACCTTATAATATAACGTAATATGCAGTGTATCTTTGAAAATACCTTATAATATAACGTAATATGCAGTGTATCATTGAAAATACCTTATAATATATCGTAATTTGTAGTGTATCATTGAAAATACCTTATAATATATAGTAGTTTATCATTGAAAATACCTTATAGTATAACGTAATATGCTGTGTATCATTGAAAATACCTTATAATATATCGTAATTTTTTAGTGTATCATTGAAAATACCTAATAATATAACGTAATATGCAGTGTATCATTGAAAATACCTTATAATATAACGTAATATGCAGTGTATCATTGAAAATACATTATAATATAACGTAATATGCAGTGTATCATTGAAAATACCTTATAATATATCGTAATTTGTATTGTATCATTGAAAATACCTTATAATATAACGTAATATGCAGTGTATCATTGAAAATACCTTATAATATATCGTAATTTGTAGTGTATCATTGAAAATTCCTTATAATATATAGTAGTTTATCATTGAGAATACCTTATAATATAACGTAATATGCAGTGTATCATTGAAAATACCTTGTAATATATAGTAGTTTATCATTGAAAATACCTTATAATATAACGTAATATTCTGTGTATCATTGAAAATACCTTATAATATAACGTAATATGCAGTGTATCTTTGAAAATACCTTATAATATAACGTAATATGCAGTGTATCATTGAAAATTCCTTATAATATATCGTAATTTGTAGTGTATCATTGAAAATACCTTATAATATATAGTAGTTTATCATTGAAAATACCTTATAGTATAACGTAATATGCTGTGTATCATTGAAAATACCTTATAATATATCGTAATTTTTTAGTGTATCATTGAAAATACCTTATAATATAACGTAATATGCAGTGTATCATTGAAAATACCTTATAATATAACGTAATATGCAGTGTATCATTGAAAATACCTTATAATATAACGTAATATGCAGTGTATCATTGAAAATACCTTATAATATATCGTAATTTGTATTGTATCATTGAAAATACCTTATAATATAACGTAATATGCAGTGTATCATTGAAAATACCTTATAATATATCGTAATTTGTAGTGTATCATTGAAAATACCTTATAATATATAGTAGATTATCATTGAGAATACCTTATAATATAACGTAATAGGCAGTGTATCATTGAAGATACCTTATAATATATGGTAATTCTAGTCTATCAATGAAAATACCTTATAATATAACGTAATATGCAGTGTATCATTCAAAATACCTTATAATATAACGTAATATGCAGTGTATCATTGAAAATACCTTAGAATATATGCTAATTCTAGTCTTTCAATGAAAATACCTTATAATATAACGTAATATGCAGTGTATCAGTGAAAATACCTTATAACATATCGTAATTTGTAGTGTATCATTGAAAATACCTTATAATATATAGTAGTTTATCATTGAAAATACCTTATAGTATAACGTAATATGCTGTGTATCATTGAAAATACCTTATAATATATCGTAATTTTTTAGTGTATCATTGAAAATACCTAATAATATAACGTAATATGCAGTGTATCATTGAAAATACCTTATAATATAACGTAATATGCAGTGTATCATTGAAAATACATTATAATATAACGTAATATGCAGTGTATCATTGAAAATACCTTATAATATATCGTAATTTGTAGTGTATCATTGAAAATACCTTATAATATAACGTAATATGCAGTGTATCATTGAAAATACCTTATAATATATCGTAATTTGTAGTGTATCATAGAAAATACCTTATAATATAACGTAATATGCAGTGTATCATTGAAAATACCTTAGAATATATGGTAATTCTAGTCTATCAAAGAAAATATCTTATAATATAACGTAATATGCAGTGTATCATTGCAAATACCTTATAATATATCGTAATTTGTAGTGTATCATTGAAAATACCTTATAGTGTAACGTAATATGCAGTGCATCATTGATAATACCTTATAATATAACGTAATATGCAGTGTATCATTGAAAATACCTTCTAATATAACGTAATATGCTGTGTATCATTGAAAATACCTTATAATATAACGTAATATGCTGTGTATCATTGAAAATACCTTATAATATATCGTAATTTGTAGTGTATCAATGAAAATACCTTATAATATAAAGTAATATGCAGTGTATCATTGAAAATACCTTATAATATATCGTAATTTGTAGTGTATCATTGAAACTACCTTGTAATATATAGTAGTTTATCATTGAAAATACCTTATAATGTAACGTAATATGCTGTGTATCATTGAAAATACCTTATAATAAAACGTAATATGCAGTGTATCATTGAAAATACCTTATAATATAACGTAATATGCAGTGTATCATTGAAAATACCTTATAATATAACGTAATATGCAGTGTATCATTCAAAATACCTTATAATATAACGTAATATGCAGTGTATCATTGAAAATACCTTAGAATATATGCTAATTCTAGTCTTTCAATGAAAATACCTTATAATATAACGTAATATGCAGTGTATCAGTGAAAATACCTTATAATATATCGTAATTTGTAGTGTATCATTGAAAATACCTTATAATATATAGTAGTTTATCATTGTAAATACCTTATAATATAACGTAATATGCTGTGTATCATTGAAAATACCTGATAATATATCGTAATTTTTTAGTGTGTCATTGAAAATACCTAATAATATAACGTAATATGCAGTGTATCATTGAAAATACATTATAATATAACGTAATATGCGGTGTATCATTGAAAATACCTTATAATATAACGTAATATGCAGTGTATCATTGAAAATACCTTGTAATATATAGTAGTTTATCATTGAAAATACCTTATAATATAACGTAATATTCTGTGTATCATTGAAAATACCTTATAATATAACGTAATATGCAGTGTATCATTGAAAATACCTTATAATATAACGTAATATGCAGTGTATCATTGAAAATTCCTTATAATATATAGTAGTTTATCATTGAGAATACCTTATAATATAACGTAATATGCAGTGTATCATTGAAAATACCTTGTAATATATAGTAGTTTATCATTGAAAATACCTTATAATATAACGTAATATTCTGTGTATCATTGAAAATACCTTATAATATAACGTAATATGCAGTGTATCATTGAAAATACCTTATAATATATCGTAATTTGTAGTGTATCATTGAAAATACCTTATAATATATTGTAGTTTATCATTGAGAATACCTTATAATATAACGTAATATGCAGTGTATCATTGAAGATACCTTATAATATATGTTAATTTGTAGTGTATCAATGAAAATACCTTATAATATAACGTAATATGCAGTGTATCATTGAAAATACCTTATAATATATCGTAATTTGTATTGTATCATTGAAAATACCTTATAATATAACGTAATATGCAGTGTATCATTGAAAATACCTTATAATATATCGTAATTTGTAGTGTATCATTGAAAATACCTTATAATATATAGTAGTTTATCATTGAGAATACCTTATAATATAACGTAATAGGCAGTGTATCATTGAAGATACCTTATAATATATGGTAATTCTAGTCTATCAATGAAAATACCTTATAATATAACGTAATATGCAGTGTATCATTCAAAATACCTTATAATATAACGTAATATGCAGTGTATCATTGAAAATACCTTAGAATATATGCTAATTCTAGTCTTTCAATGAAAATACCTTATAATATAACGTAATATGCAGTGTATCAGTGAAAATACCTTATAACATATCGTAATTTGTAGTGTATCATTGAAAATACCTTATAATATATAGTAGTTTATCATTGAAAATACCTTATAGTATAACGTAATATGCTGTGTATCATTGAAAATACCTTATAATATATCGTAATTTTTTAGTGTATCATTGAAAATACCTAATAATATAACGTAATATGCAGTGTATCATTGAAAATACCTTATAATATAACGTAATATGCAGTGTATCATTGAAAATACATTATAATATAACGTAATATGCAGTGTATCATTGAAAATACCTTATAATATATCGTAATTTGTAGTGTATCATTGAAAATACCTTATAATATAACGTAATATGCAGTGTATCATTGAAAATACCTTATAATATATCGTAATTTGTAGTGTATCATTGAAAATACCTTATAATATATAGTAGTTTATCATTGAAAATACCTTATAATATAACGTAATAGGCAGTGTATCATTGAAGATACCTTATAATATATGGTAATTTGTAGTGTATCAATGAAAATACCTTATAATATAACGTAATATGCAGTGTATCAGTGAAAATACCTTATAATATATCGTAATTTGTAGTGTATCATTGAAAATACCTTATAATATATAGTAGTTTATCATTGAAAATACCTTATAGTATAACGTAATATGCTGTGTATCATTGAAAATACCTTATAATATATCGTAATTTTTTAGTGTATCATTGAAAATACCTAATAATATAACGTAATATGCAGTGTATCATTGAAAATACCTTATAATATAACGTAATATGCAGTGTATCATTGAAAATACATTATAATATAACGTAATATGCAGTGTATCATTGAAAATACCTTATAATATATCGTAATTTGTAGTGTATCATTGAAAATACCTTATAATATAACGTAATATGCAGTGTATCATTGAAAATACCTTATAATATATAGTAGTTTATCATTGAAAATACCTTATAGTATAACGTAATATGCTGTGTATCATTGAAAATACCTTATAATATATCGTAATTTTTTAGTGTATCATTGAAAATACCTAATAATATAACGTAATATGCAGTGTATCATTGAAAATACCTTATAATATAACGTAATATGCAGTGTATCATTGAAAATACATTATAATATAACGTAATATGCAGTGTATCATTGAAAATACCTTATAATATATCGTAATTTGTAGTGTATCATTGAAAATACCTTATAATATAACGTAATATGCAGTGTATCATTGAAAATACCTTATAATATATCGTAATTTGTAGTGTATCATTGAAAATACCTTATAATATATAGTAGTTTATCATTGAGAATACCTTATAATATAACGTAATAGGCAGTGTATCATTGAAGATACCTTATAATATATGGTAATTTGTAGTGTATCAATGAAAATACCTTATAATATAACGTAATATGCAGTGTATCAGTGAAAATACCTTATAATATATCGTAATTTGTAGTGTATCATTGAAAATACCTTATAATATATAGTAGTTTATCATTGAAAATACCTTATAGTATAACGTAATATGCTGTGTATCATTGAAAATACCTTATAATATATCGTAATTTTTTAGTGTATCATTGAAAATACCTAATAATATAACGTAATATGCAGTGTATCATTGAAAATACCTTATAATATAACGTAATATGCAGTGTATCATTGAAAATACATTATAATATAACGTAATATGCAGTGTATCATTGAAAATACCTTATAATATATCGTAATTTGTAGTGTATCATTGAAAATACCTTATAATATAACGTAATATGCAGTGTATCATTGAAAATACCTTATAATATATCGTAATTTGTAGTGTATCATTGAAAATACCTTATAATATATAGTAGTTTATCATTGAGAATACCTTATAATATAACGTAATAGGCAGTGTATCATTGAAGATACCTTATAATATATGGTAATTTGTAGTGTATCAATGAAAATACCTTATAATATAACGTAATATGCAGTGTATCATTGAAAATACCTTATAATATAACGTAATATGCAGTGTATCATTGAAAATACATTATAATATAACGTAATATGCGGTGTATCATTGAAAATACCTTATAATATAACGTAATATGCAGTGTATCATTGAAAATACCTTATAATATAACGTAATATGCAGTGTATCATTGAAAATACCTTATAATATATAGTAGTTTATCATTGAAAATACCTTATAATATAACGTAATATGCAGTGTATCATTGAAAATACATTATAATATAACGTAATATGCTGTGTATCATTGAAAATACCTTATAATATAACGTAATATGCAGTGTATCATTGAAAATACCTTATAATATAACGTCATATGCAGTGTATCATTGAAAATACCTTATAATATAACGTAATATGCAATGTATCATTGGAAATACCTTAGAATATATGGTAATTCTAGGTTATCAATGAAAATACCTTATAATATAACGTAATATGCAGTGTATCATTGAAAATACCTTATAATATAACGTAATATGCAGTGTATCATTGAAAATACATTATAATATAACGTAATATGCAGTGTATCATTGAAAATACCTTATAATATATCGTAATTTGTAGTGTATCATTGAAAATACCTTATAATATAACGTAATATGCAGTGTATCATTGAAAATACCTTATAATATATCGTAATTTGTAGTGTATCATTGAAAATACCTTATAATATATAGTAGTTTATCATTGAGAATACCTTATAATATAACGTAATATGCAGTGTATCATTGAAGATACTTCATAATAGATGGTAATTTGTAGTGTATCAATGAAAATACCTTATAATATAACGTAATATGCAGTGTATCATTGAAAATACCTTATAATATAACGTAATATGCAGTGTATCATTGAAAATACATTATAATATAACGTAATATGCGGTGTATCATTGAAAATACCTTATAATATAACGTAATATGCAGTGTATAATTGAAAATACCTTGTAATATATAGTAGTTTATCATTGAAAATACCTTATAATATAACGTAATATTCTGTGTATCATTGAAAATACCTTATAATATAACGTAATATGCAGTGTATCATTGAAAATACCTTATAATATAACGTAATATGCAGTGTATCATTGAAAATTCCTTATAATATATAGTAGTTTATCATTGAGAATACCTTATAATATAACGTAATATGCAGTGTATCATTGAAAATACCTTGTAATATATAGTAGTTTATCATTGAAAATACCTTATAATATAACGTAATATGCAGTGTATCATTGAAAATTCCTTATAATATAACGTAATATGCAGAGTATCATTGGAAATACCTTATAATATATCGTAATTTTTTAGTGTATCATTGAAAATACCTAATAATATAACGTAATATGCAGTGTATCATCGAAATTACCTTATAATAAAACGTAATATGCAGTGTATCATTGAAAATACCTTATAATTTAACGTAATATGCAGTGTATCATTGAAAATACCTTATAATATATAGTAGTTTATCATTGAGAATACCTTATAATATAACGTAATAGGCAGTGTATCATTGAAGATACCTTATAATATATGGTAATTCTAGTCTATCAATGAAAATACCTTATAATATAACGTAATATGCAGTGTATCATTCAAAATACCTTATAATATAACGTAATATGCAGTGTATCATTGAAAATACATTATAATATAACGTAATATGCGGTGTATCATTGAAAATACCTTATAATATAACGTAATATGCAGTGTATCATTGAAAATACCTTATAATATAACGTAATATGCAGTGTATCATTGAAAATACCTTATAATATATAGTAGTTTATCATTGAAAATACCTTATAATATAACGTAATATGCAGTGTATCATTGAAAATACATTATAATATAACGTAATATGCTGTGTATCATTGAAAATACCTTATAATATAACGTAATATGCAGTGTATCATTGAAAATACCTTATAATATAACGTCATATGCAGTGTATCATTGAAAATACCTTATAATATAACGTAATATGCAATGTATCATTGGAAATACCTTAGAATATATGGTAATTCTAGGTTATCAATGAAAATACCTTATAATATAACGTAATATGCAGTGTATCATTGAAAATACCTTATAATATAACGTAATATGCAGTGTATCATTGAAAATACATTATAATATAACGTAATATGCAGTGTATCATTGAAAATACCTTATAATATATCGTAATTTGTAGTGTATCATTGAAAATACCTTATAATATATAGTAGTTTATCATTGAGAATACCTTATAATATATCGTAATTTGTAGTGTATCATTGAAAATACCTTATAATATATAGTAGTTTATCATTGAGAATACCTTATAATATAACGTAATATGCAGTGTATCATTGAAGATACTTCATAATAGATGGTAATTTGTAGTGTATCAATGAAAATACCTTATAATATAACGTAATATGCAGTGTATCATTGAAAATACCTTATAATATAACGTAATATGCAGTGTATCATTGAAAATACATTATAATATAACGTAATATGCGGTGTATCATTGAAAATACCTTATAATATAACGTAATATGCAGTGTATAATTGAAAATACCTTGTAATATATAGTAGTTTATCATTGAAAATACCTTATAATATAACGTAATATTCTGTGTATCATTGAAAATACCTTATAATATAACGTAATATGCAGTGTATCATTGAAAATACCTTATAATATAACGTAATATGCAGTGTATCATTGAAAATTCCTTATAATATATAGTAGTTTATCATTGAAAATACCTTATAATATAACGTAATATGCAGTGTATCATTGAAAATACCTTGTAATATATAGTAGTTTATCATTGAAAATACCTTATAATATAACGTAATATGCAGTGTATCATTGAAAATTCCTTATAATATAACGTAATATGCAGAGTATCATTGGAAATACCTTATAATATATCGTAATTTTTTAGTGTATCATTGAAAATACCTAATAATATAACGTAATATGCAGTGTATCATCGAAATTACCTTATAATAAAACGTAATATGCAGTGTATCATTGAAAATACCTTATAATTTAACGTAATATGCAGTGTATCATTGAAAATACCTTATAATATATAGTAGTTTATCATTGAGAATACCTTATAATATAACGTAATAGGCAGTGTATCATTGAAGATACCTTATAATATATGGTAATTCTAGTCTATCAATGAAAATACCTTATAATATAACGTAATATGCAGTGTATCATTCAAAATACCTTATAATATAACGTAATATGCAGTGTATCATTGAAAATACCTTAGAATATATGCTAATTCTAGTCTTTCAATGAAAATACCTTATAATATAACGTAATATGCAGTGTATCAGTGAAAATACCTTATAACATATCGTAATTTGTAGTGTATCATTGAAAATACCTTATAATATATCGTAATTTTTTAGTGTATCATTGAAAATACCTAATAATATAACGTAATATGCAGTGTATCATTGAAAATACCTTATAATATAACGTAATATGCAGTGTATCATTGAAAATACCTTATAATATAACGTAATATGCAGTGTATCATTGAAAATACCTTATAATATATCGTAATTTGTATTGTATCATTGAAAATACCTTATAATATAACGTAATATGCAGTGTATCATTGAAAATACCTTATAATATATCGTAATTTGTAGTGTATCATTGAAAATACCTTATAATATATAGTAGTTTATCATTGAAAATACCTTATAATATAACGTAATAGGCAGTGTATCATTGAAGATACCTTATAATATATGGTAATTCTAGTCTATCAATGAAAATACCTTATAATATAACGTAATATGCAGTGTATCATTCAAAATACCTTATAATATAACGTAATATGCAGTGTATCATTGAAAATACCTTAGAATATATGCTAATTCTAGTCTTTCAATGAAAATACCTTATAATATAACGTAATATGCAGTGTATCAGTGAAAATACCTTATAACATATCGTAATTTGTAGTGTATCATTGAAAATACCTTATAATATATAGTAGTTTATCATTGAAAATACCTTATAGTATAACGTAATATGCTGTGTATCATTGAAAATACCTTATAATATATCGTAATTTTTTAGTGTATCATTGAAAATACCTAATAATATAACGTAATATGCAGTGTATCATTGAAAATACCTTATAATATAACGTAATATGCAGTGTATCATTGAAAATACATTATAATATAACGTAATATGCAGTGTATCATTGAAAATACCTTATAATATATCGTAATTTGTAGTGTATCATTGAAAATACCTTATAATATAACGTAATATGCAGTGTATCATTGAAAATACCTTATAATATATCGTAATTTGTAGTGTATCATTGAAAATACCTTATAATATATAGTAGTTTATCATTGAGAATACCTTATAATATAACGTAATAGGCAGTGTATCATTGAAGATACCTTATAATATATGGTAATTTGTAGTGTATCAATGAAAATACCTTATAATATAACGTAATATGCAGTGTATCAGTGAAAATACCTTATAATATATCGTAATTTGTAGTGTATCATTGAAAATACCTTATAATATATAGTAGTTTATCATTGAGAATACCTTATAATATAACGTAATAGGCAGTGTATCATTGAAGATACCTTATAATATATGGTAATTCTAGGTTATCAATGAAAATACCTTATAATATAACGTAATATGCAGTGTATCATTGAAAATACCTTATAATATAACGTAATATGCAGTGTATCATTGAAAATACATTATAATATAACGTAATATGCAGTGTATCATTGAAAATACCTTATAATATATCGTAATTTGTAGTGTATCATTGAAAATACCTTATAATATATAGTAGTTTATCATTGAGAATACCTTATAATATATCGTAATTTGTAGTGTATCATTGAAAATACCTTATAATATATAGTAGTTTATCATTGAGAATACCTTATAATATAACGTAATATGCAGTGTATCATTGAAGATACTTCATAATAGATGGTAATTTGTAGTGTATCAATGAAAATACCTTATAATATAACGTAATATGCAGTGTATCATTGAAAATACCTTATAATATAACGTAATATGCAGTGTATCATTGAAAATACATTATAATATAACGTAATATGCGGTGTATCATTGAAAATACCTTATAATATAACGTAATATGCAGTGTATAATTGAAAATACCTTGTAATATATAGTAGTTTATCATTGAAAATACCTTATAATATAACGTAATATTCTGTGTATCATTGAAAATACCTTATAATATATCGTAATATGCAGTGTATCAATGAAAATACCTTATACTATAACGTAATATGCAGTGTATCATTGAAAATTCCTTATAATATATAGTAGTTTATCATTGAAAATACCTTATAATATAACGTAATATGCAGTGTATCATTGAAAATACCTTGTAATATATAGTAGTTTATCATTGAAAATACCTTATAATATAACGTAATATGCAGTGTATCATTGAAAATTCCTTATAATATAACGTAATATGCAGAGTATCATTGGAAATACCTTATAATATATCGTAATTTTTTAGTGTATCATTGAAAATACCTAATAATATAACGTAATATGCAGTGTATCATCGAAATTACCTTATAATAAAACGTAATATGCAGTGTATCATTGAAAATACCTTATAATTTAACGTAATATGCAGTGTATCATTGAAAATACCTTATAATATATAGTAGTTTATCATTGAGAATACCTTATAATATAACGTAATAGGCAGTGTATCATTGAAGATACCTTATAATATATGGTAATTCTAGTCTATCAATGAAAATACCTTATAATATAACGTAATATGCAGTGTATCATTCAAAATACCTTATAATATAACGTAATATGCAGTGTATCATTGAAAATACCTTAGAATATATGCTAATTCTAGTCTTTCAATGAAAATACCTTATAATATAACGTAATATGCAGTGTATCAGTGAAAATACCTTATAACATATCGTAATTTGTAGTGTATCATTGAAAATACCTTATAATATATCGTAATTTTTTAGTGTATCATTGAAAATACCTAATAATATAACGTAATATGCAGTGTATCATTGAAAATACCTTATAATATAACGTAATATGCAGTGTATCATTGAAAATACCTTATAATATAACGTAATATGCAGTGTATCATTGAAAATACCTTATAATATATCGTAATTTGTATTGTATCATTGAAAATACCTTATAATATAACGTAATATGCAGTGTATCATTGAAAATACCTTATAATATATCGTAATTTGTAGTGTATCATTGAAAATACCTTATAATATATAGTAGTTTATCATTGAGAATACCTTATAATATAACGTAATAGGCAGTGTATCATTGAAGATACCTTATAATATATGGTAATTCTAGTCTATCAATGAAAATACCTTATAATATAACGTAATATGCAGTGTATCATTCAAAATACCTTATAATATAACGTAATATGCAGTGTATCATTGAAAATACCTTAGAATATATGCTAATTCTAGTCTTTCAATGAAAATACCTTATAATATAACGTAATATGCAGTGTATCAGTGAAAATACCTTATAACATATCGTAATTTGTAGTGTATCATTGAAAATACCTTATAATATATAGTAGTTTATCATTGAAAATACCTTATAGTATAACGTAATATGCTGTGTATCATTGAAAATACCTTATAATATATCGTAATTTTTTAGTGTATCATTGAAAATACCTAATAATATAACGTAATATGCAGTGTATCATTGAAAATACCTTATAATATAACGTAATATGCAGTGTATCATTGAAAATACATTATAATATAACGTAATATGCAGTGTATCATTGAAAATACCTTATAATATATCGTAATTTGTAGTGTATCATTGAAAATACCTTATAATATAACGTAATATGCAGTGTATCATTGAAAATACCTTATAATATATCGTAATTTGTAGTGTATCATTGAAAATACCTTATAATATATAGTAGTTTATCATTGAGAATACCTTATAATATAACGTAATAGGCAGTGTATCATTGAAGATACCTTATAATATATGGTAATTTGTAGTGTATCAATGAAAATACCTTATAATATAACGTAATATGCAGTGTATCATTGAAAATACCTTATAATATATCGTAATTTGTAGTGTATCATTGAAAATACCTTATAATATATAGTAGTTTATCATTGAAAATACCTTATAGTATAACGTAATATGCTGTGTATCATTGAAAATACCTTATAATATATCGTAATTTTTTAGTGTATCATTGAAAATACCTAATAATATAACGTAATATGCAGTGTATCATTGAAAATACCTTATAATATAACGTAATATGCAGTGTATCATTGAAAATACATTATAATATAACGTAATATGCAGTGTATCATTGAAAATACCTTATAATATATCGTAATTTGTAGTGTATCATTGAAAATACCTTATAATATAACGTAATATGCAGTGTATCATTGAAAATACCTTATAATATATCGTAATTTGTAGTGTATCATTGAAAATACCTTATAATATATAGTAGTTTATCATTGAGAATACCTTATAATATAACGTAATAGGCAGTGTATCATTGAAGATACCTTATAATATATGGTAATTTGTAGTGTATCAATGAAAATACCTTATAATATAACGTAATATGCAGTGTATCATTGAAAATACCTTATAATATAACGTAATATGCAGTGTATCATTGAAAATACATTATAATATAACGTAATATGCGGTGTATCATTGAAAATACCTTATAATATAACGTAATATGCAGTGTATCATTGAAAATACCTTATAATATAACGTAATATGCAGTGTATCATTGAAAATACCTTATAATATATAGTAGTTTATCATTGAAAATACCTTATAATATAACGTAATATGCAGTGTATCATTGAAAATACATTATAATATAACGTAATATGCTGTGTATCATTGAAAATACCTTATAATATAACGTAATATGCAGTGTATCATTGAAAATACCTTATAATATAACGTAATATGCAGTGTATCATTGAAAATACCTTATAATATAACGTAATATGCAATGTATCATTGGAAATACCTTAGAATATATGGTAATTCTAGGCTATCAATGAAAATACCTTATAATATAACGTAATATGCAGTGTATCATTGAAAATACATTATAATATAACGTAATATGCGGTGTATCATTGAAAATACCTTATAATATAACGTAATATGCAGTGTATCATTGAAAATACCTTGTAATATATAGTAGTTTATCATTGAAAATACCTTATAATATAACGTAATATTCTGTGTATCATTGAAAATACCTTATAATATAACGTAATATGCAGTGTATCATTGGAAATACCTTATAATATATCGTAATTTTTTAGTGCATCATTGAAAATACCTAATAATATAACGTAATATGCAGTGTATCATTGAAAATACCTTATAATATAACGTAATATGCAGTGTATCATTGAAAATACCTTATAATATAACGTAATATGCAATGTATCATTGGAAATACCTTAGAATATATGGTAATTCTAGGCTATCAATGAAAATACCTTATAATATAACGTAATATGCAGTGTATCATTGAAAATTCCTTATAATATAACGTAATATGCAGAGTATCATTGGAAATACCTTATAATATATCGTAATTTTTTAGTGTATCATTGAAAATACCTAATAATATAACGTAATATGCAGTGTATCATTGAAAATACCTTATAATAAAACGTAATATGCACTGTATCATTGAAAATACCTTAGAATATATGGTAATTCTAGTCTATCAATGAAAATACCTTATAAAATAACGTAATATGCAGTGTATCATTGAAAATACCTTATAATATAACGTAATATGCAGTGTATCATTGAAAATACCTTATAATATATAGTAGTTTATCATTGAAAATACCTTATAATATAACGTAATATGCAATGTATCATTGGAAATACCTTAGAATATATGGTAATTCTAGGCTATCAATGAAAATACCTTATAATATAACGTAATATGCAGTGTATCATTGAAAATTCCTTATAATATAACGTAATATGCAGAGTATCATTGGAAATACCTTATAATATATCGTAATTTTTTAGTGTATCATTGAAAATACCTAATAATATAACGTAATATGCAGTGTATCATCGAAAATACCTTATAATAAAACGTAATATGCAGTGTATCATTGAAAATACCTTATAATTTACCGTAATATGCAGTGTATCATTGAAAGTACCTTAGAATATATGGTAATTCTAGTCTATCAATGAAAATACCTTATAATATAACATAATATGCAGTGTATCATTCAAAATACCTTATAATATAACGTAATATGCAGTGTATCATTGGAAATACCTTATACTATATCGTAATTTGTAGTGTATCATTGAAAATACCGTATAATATATGGTAATTTGTAGTGTATCAATGAAAATACCTTATAATTTAACGTAATATGCAGTGTATCATTGAAAATACCTTATAATATAACGTAATATGCAGTGTATAATTGAAAATACCTTATAATATATAGTAGTTTATCATTGAAAATACCTTATAATATATAGTAGTTTATCATTGAAAATACCTTATAATATAACGTAATATGCAGTGTATCATTGAAAATTCCTTATAATATAACGTAATATGCAGAGTATCATTGGAAATACCTTATAATATATCGTAATTTTTTAGTGTATCATTGAAAATACCTAATAATATAACGTAATATGCAGTGTATCATCGAAAATACCTTATAATAAAACGTAATATGCAGTGTATCATTGAAAATACCTTATAATTTACCGTAATATGCAGTGTATCATTGAAAGTACCTTAGAATATATGGTTATTCTAGTCTATCAATGAAAATACCTTATAATATAACATAATATGCAGTGTATCATTCAAAATACCTTATAATATAACGTAATATGCAGTGTATCATTGGAAATACCTTATACTATATCGTAATTTGTAGTGTATCATTGAAAATACCGTATAATATATGGTAATTTGTAGTGTATCAATGAAAATACCTTATAATATAACGTAATATGCAGTGTATCATTGAAAATACCTTATAATATAACGTAATATGCAGTGTATCATTGAAAATACCTTATAATATATAGTAGTTTATCATTGAAAATACCTTATAATATATAGTAGTTTATCATTGAAAATACCTTATAATATAACGTAATATGCAGTGTATCATTGGAAATACCTAATAATATAACGTAATATGCAGTGTATCAGTGAAAATACCTTATAATATATCGTAATTTGTAGTGTATCATTGAAAATACCTTATAATATATAGTAGTTTATCATTGAAAATACCTTATAATAAAACGTAATATGCAGTGTATCATTGAAAATACCTTATAATTTAACGTAATATGCAGTGTATCATTGAAAATACCTTAGAATATATGGTAATTCTAGTCTATCAATGAAAATACCTTATAATATAACGTAATATGCAGTGTATCATTCAAAATACCTTATAATATAACGTAATATGCAGTGTATCATTGGAAATACCTTATACTATATCGTAATTTGTAGTGTATCATTGAAAATACCTTATAATATATGGTAATTTGTAGTGTATCAATGAAAATACCTTATAATATAACGTAATATGCAGTGTATCATTGAAAATACTTTATAATATAACGTAATATGCAGTGTATCATTGAAAATACCTTATAATATATAGTAGTTTATCATTGAAAATACCTTATAATATATAGTAGTTTATCATTGAAAATACCTTATAATATAACGTAATATGCAGTGTATCATTGAAAATTCCTTATAATATAACGTAATATGCAGAGTATCATTGGAAATACCTTATAATATATCGTAATTTTTTAGTGTATCATTGAAAATACTTAATAATATAACGTAATATGCAGTGTATCATTGAAAATACCTTATAATATAACGTAATATGCAGTGTATCATTGAAAATACCTTAGAATATATGGTAATTCTAGTCTATCAATGAAAATACCTTATAATATATAGTAGTTTATCATTGAAAATACCTTATAATATAACGTAATATGCTGTGTATCATTGAAAATACCTTATAATATATCGTAATTTGTAGTGTATCAATGAAAATACCTTATAATATAAAGTAATATGCAGTGTATCATTGAAAATACTTTATAATATATCGTAATTTGTAGTGTATCAATGAAAATACCTTATAATATAACGTAATATGCAGTGTATCATTGAAAATACCTTATAATATAACATAATATGCAGTGTATCATTGAAAATACATTATAATATAACGTAATATGCAATGTATCATTGAAAATACCTTATAATAAAACGTAATATGCAGTGTATCATTGAAAATACCTTATAATATAACGTAATATGCAGTGTATCATTGAAAATACCTTATAATATATCGTAATTTGTAGTGTATCATTGAAAATACCTTATAATATATGGTAATATGCAGTGTATCATTGAAAATACATTATAATATAACGTAATATGCGGTGTATCATTGAACATACCTTATAATATAACGTAATATGCAGTGTATCATTGAAAATACCTTATAATATAACGTAATATGCAGTGTATCATTGAAAATACCTTATAATATATAGTAGTTTATCATTGAAAATACCTTATAATATAACGTAACATTCTGTGTATCATTGAAAATACCTTATAATATACAGTAGTTTATCATTGAGAATACCTTATAATATAACGTAATATGCAGTGTATCATTGAAGATACCTTATAATATATGGTAATTTGTAGTGTATCAATGAAAATACCTTATAATATAACGTAATATGCAGTGTACCAATGAAAATACCTTATAATATAACGTAATATGCAGTGTATCATTGAAAATACCTTATAATATAACGTAATATGCAGTGTATCATTGAAAATACCTTATAATATATCGTAATTTGTAGTGTATCATTGAAAATACCTTATAATATATAGTAGTTTATCATTGAGAATACCTTATAATATAACGTAATAGGCAGTGTATCATTGAAGATAGCTTATAATATATGGTAATTCTAGTCTATCAATGAAAATACCTTATAATATAACGTAATATGCAGTGTATCATTCAAAATACCTTATAATATAACGTAATATGCAGTGTATCATTGAAAATACCTTAGAATATATGCTAATTCTAGTCTTTCAATGAAAATACCTTATAATATAACGTAATATGCAGTGTATCAGTGAAAATACCTTATAACATATCGTAATTTGTAGTGTATCATTGAAAATACCTTATAATATATAGTAGTTTATCATTGAAAATACCTTATAGTATAACGTAATATGCTGTGTATCATTGAAAATACATTATAATATAACGTAATATGCAATGTATCATTGAAAATACCTTATAATAAAACGTAATATGCAGTGTATCATTGAAAATACCTTATAATATAACGTAATATGCAGTGTATCATTGAAAATACCTTATAATATATCGTAATTTGTAGTGTATCATTGAAAATACCTTATAATATATGGTAATATGCAGTGTATCATTGAAAATACATTATAATATAACGTAATATGCAGTGTATCATTGAAAATACCTTATAATATAACGTAATATGCAGTGTATCATTGAAAATACCTTATAATATAACGTAATATGCAGTGTATCATTGAAAATACCTTATAATATATAGTAGTTTATCATTGAAAATACCTTATAATATAACGTAACATTCTGTGTATCATTGAAAATACCTTATAATATACAGTAGTTTATCATTGAGAATACCTTATAATATAACGTAATATGCAGTGTATCATTGAAGATACCTTATAATATATGGTAATTTGTAGTGTATCAATGAAAATACCTTATAATATAACGTAATATGCAGTGTACCAATGAAAATACCTTATAATATAACGTAATATGCAGTGTATCATTGAAAATACCTTATAATATAACGTAATATGCAGTGTATCATTGAAAATACCTTATAATATATCGTAATTTGTAGTGTATCATTGAAAATACCTTATAATATATAGTAGTTTATCATTGAGAATACCTTATAATATAACGTAATAGGCAGTGTATCATTGAAGATAGCTTATAATATATGGTAATTCTAGTCTATCAATGAAAATACCTTATAATATAACGTAATATGCAGTGTATCATTCAAAATACCTTATAATATAACGTAATATGCAGTGTATCATTGAAAATACCTTAGAATATATGCTAATTCTAGTCTTTCAATGAAAATACCTTATAATATAACGTAATATGCAGTGTATCAGTGAAAATACCTTATAACATATCGTAATTTGTAGTGTATCATTGAAAATACCTTATAATATATAGTAGTTTATCATTGAAAATACCTTATAGTATAACGTAATATGCTGTGTATCATTGAAAATACCTTATAATATATCGTAATTTTTTAGTGTATCATTGAAAATACCTAATAATATAACGTAATATGCAGTGTATCATTGAAAATACCTTATAATATAACGTAATATGCAGTGTATCATTGAAAATACATTATAATATAACGTAATATGCAGTGTATCATTGAAAATACCTTATAATATATCGTAATTTGTAGTGTATCATTGAAAATACCTTATAATATAACGTAATATGCAGTGTATCATTGAAAATACCTTATAATATATCGTAATTTGTAGTGTATCATTGAAAATACCTTATAATATATAGTAGTTTATCATTGAGAATACCTTATAATATAACGTAATAGGCAGTGTATCATTGAAGATACCTTATAATATATGGTAATTTGTAGTGTATCAATGAAAATACCTTATAATATAACGTAATATGCAGTGTATCATTGAAAATACCTTATAATATAACGTAATATGCAGTGTATCATTGAAAATACATTATAATATAACGTAATATGCGGTGTATCATTGAAAATACCTTATAATATAACGTAATATGCAGTGTATCATTGAA
Organism: Lasioglossum lativentre; assembly: GCA_916610255.1. Classification (NCBI taxonomy): domain Eukaryota; kingdom Metazoa; phylum Arthropoda; class Insecta; order Hymenoptera; family Halictidae; genus Lasioglossum; species Lasioglossum lativentre. The sequence goes on along the minus strand of CAKAJI010000721.1, from coordinate 321,080 downwards.
AATACCTTATAATATAACGTAATATGCAGTGTATCATTGAAAATACCTTATAATATAACGTAATATGCAGTGTATCATTGAAAATACCTTAGAATATATGCTAATTCTAGTCTTTCAATGAAAATACCTTATAATATAACGTAATATGCAGTGTATCAGTGAAAATACCTTATAATATATCGTAATTTGTAGTGTATCATTGAAAATACCTTATAATATATAGTAGTTTATCATTGAAAATACCTTATAGTATAACGTAATATGCTGTGTATCATTGAAAATACCTTATAATATATCGTAATTTTTTAGTGTATCATTGAAAATACCTAATAATATAACGTAATATGCAGTGTATCATTGAAAATACCTTATAATATAACGTAATATGCAGTGTATCATTGAAAATACATTATAATATAACGTAATATGCAGTGTATCATTGAAAATACCTTATAATATATCGTAATTTGTAGTGTATCATTGAAAATACCTTATAATATAACGTAATATGCAGTGTATCATTGAAAATACCTTATAATATATCGTAATTTGTAGTGTATCATTGAAAATACCTTATAATATATAGTAGTTTATCATTGAGAATACCTTATAATATAACGTAATAGGCAGTGTATCATTGAAGATACCTTATAATATATGGTAATTTGTAGTGTATCAATGAAAATACCTTATAATATAACATAATATGCAGTGTATCATTCAAAATACCTTATAATATAACGTAATATGCAGTGTATCATTGGAAATACCTTATACTATATCGTAATTTGTAGTGTATCATTGAAAATACCGTATAATATATGGTAATTTGTAGTGTATCAATGAAAATACCTTATAATTTAACGTAATATGCAGTGTATCATTGAAAATACCTTATAATATAACGTAATATGCAGTGTATAATTGAAAATACCTTATAATATATAGTAGTTTATCATTGAGAATACCTTATAATATAACGTAATATGCAGTGTATCATTGAAGATACCTCATAATATATGGTAATTTGTAGTGTATCAATGAAAATACCTTATAATATAACGTAATATGCAGTGTATCATTGAAAATACCTTATAATATAACGTAATATGCAGTGTATCATTGAAAATACATTATAATATAACGTAATATGCGGTGTATCATTGAAAATACCTTATAATATAACGTAATATGCAGTGTATCATTGAAAATACCTTATAATATAACGTAATATGCAGTGTATCATTGAAAATACCTTATAATATATAGTAGTTTATCATTGAAAATACCTTATAATATAACGTAATATGCAGTGTATCATTGAAAATACATTATAATATAACGTAATATGCTGTGTATCATTGAAAATACCTTATAATATAACGTAATATGCAGTGTATCATTGAAAATACCTTATAATATAACGTAATATGCAGTGTATCATTGAAAATACCTTATAATATAACGTAATATGCAATGTATCATTGGAAATACCTTAGAATATATGGTAATTCTAGGCTATCAATGAAAATACCTTATAATATAACGTAATATGCAGTGTATCATTGAAAATACCTTATAATATATAGTAGTTTATCATTGAGAATACCTTATAATATAACGTAATATGCAGTGTATCATTGAAGATACCTCATAATATATGGTAATTTGTAGTGTATCAATGAAAATACCTTATAATATAACGTAATATGCAGTGTATCATTGAAAATACCTTATAATATAACGTAATATGCAGTGTATCATTGAAAATACATTATAATATAACGTAATATGCGGTGTATCATTGAAAATACCTTATAATATAACGTAATATGCAGTGTATCATTGAAAATACCTTGTAATATATAGTAGTTTATCATTGAAAATACCTTATAATATAACGTAATATTCTGTGTATCATTGAAAATACCTTATAATATAACGTAATATGCAGTGTATCATTGGAAATACCTTATAATATATCGTAATTTTTTAGTGCATCATTGAAAATACCTAATAATATAACGTAATATGCAGTGTATCATTGAAAATACCTTATAATATAACGTAATATGCAGTGTATCATTGAAAATACCTTATAATATAACGTAATATGCAATGTATCATTGGAAATACCTTAGAATATATGGTAATTCTAGGCTATCAATGAAAATACCTTATAATATAACGTAATATGCAGTGTATCATTGAAAATTCCTTATAATATAACGTAATATGCAGAGTATCATTGGAAATACCTTATAATATATCGTAATTTTTTAGTGCATCATTGAAAATACCTAATAATATAACGTAATATGCAGTGTATCATTGAAAATACCTTATAATAAAACGTAATATGCACTGTATCATTGAAAATACCTTAGAATATATGGTAATTCTAGTCTATCAATGAAAATACCTTATAAAATAACGTAATATGCAGTGTATCATTGAAAATACCTTATAATATAACGTAATATGCAGTGTATCATTGAAAATACCTTATAATATATAGTAGTTTATCATTGAAAATACCTTATAATATAACGTAATATGCAGTGTATCATTGAAGATACCTCATAATAGATGGTAATTTGTAGTGTATCAATGAAAATACCTTATAATATAACGTAATATGCAGTGTATCATTGAAAATACCTTATAATATAACGTAATATGCAGTGTATCATTGAAAATACATTATAATATAACGTAATATGCGGTGTATCATTGAAAATACCTTATAATATAACGTAATATGCAGTGTATCATTGAAAATACCTTGTAATATATAGTAGTTTATCATTGAAAATACCTTATAATATAACGTAATATTCTGTGTATCATTGAAAATACCTTATAATATAACGTAATATGCAGTGTATCATTGGAAATACCTTATAATATATCGTAATTTTTTAGTGCATCATTGAAAATACCTAATAATATAACGTAATATGCAGTGTATCATTGAAAATACCTTATAATATAACGTAATATGCAGTGTATCATTGAAAATACCTTATAATATAACGTAATATGCAATGTATCATTGGAAATACCTTAGAATATATGGTAATTCTAGGCTATCAATGAAAATACCTTATAATATAACGTAATATGCAGTGTATCATTGAAAATTCCTTATAATATAACGTAATATGCAGAGTATCATTGGAAATACCTTATAATATATCGTAATTTTTTAGTGCATCATTGAAAATACCTAATAATATAACGTAATATGCAGTGTATCATTGAAAATACCTTATAATAAAAGGTAATATGCACTGTATCATTGAAAATACCTTAGAATATATGGTAATTCTAGTCTATCAATGAAAATACCTTATAAAATAACGTAATATGCAGTGTATCATTGAAAATACCTTATAATATAACGTAATATGCAGTGTATCATTGAAAATACCTTATAATATATAGTAGTTTATCATTGAAAATACCTTATAATATAACGTAATATGCAATGTATCATTGGAAATACCTTAGAATATATGGTAATTCTAGGCTATCAATGAAAATACCTTATAATATAACGTAATATGCAGTGTATCATTGAAAATTCCTTATAATATAACGTAATATGCAGAGTATCATTGGAAATACCTTATAATATATCGTAATTTTTTAGTGTATCATTGAAAATACCTAATAATATAACGTAATATGCAGTGTATCATCGAAAATACCTTATAATAAAACGTAATATGCAGTGTATCATTGAAAATACCTTATAATTTACCGTAATATGCAGTGTATCATTGAAAGTACCTTAGAATATATGGTAATTCTAGTCTATCAATGAAAATACCTTATAATATAACATAATATGCAGTGTATCATTCAAAATACCTTATAATATAACGTAATATGCAGTGTATCATTGGAAATACCTTATACTATATCGTAATTTGTAGTGTATCATTGAAAATACCTTATAATATATGGTAATTTGTAGTGTATCAATGAAAATACCTTATAATATAACGTAATATGCAGTGTATCATTGAAAATACCTTATAATATAACGTAATATGCAGTGTATCATTGAAAATACCTTATAATATATAGTAGTTTATCATTGAGAATACCTTATAATATAACGTAATATGCAGTGTATCATTGAAGATACCTCATAATAGATGGTAATTTGTAGTGTATCAATGAAAATACCTTATAATATAACGTAATATGCAGTGTATCATTGAAAATACCTTATAATATAACGTAATATGCAGTGTATCATTGAAAATACATTATAATATAACGTAATATGCGGTGTATCATTGAAAATACCTTATAATATAACGTAATATGCAGTGTATCATTGAAAATACCTTATAATATAACGTAATATGCAGTGTATCATTGAAAATACCTTATAATATATAGTAGTTTATCATTGAAAATACCTTATAATATAACGTAATATGCAGTGTATCATTGAAAATACATTATAATATAACGTAATATGCTGTGTATCATTGAAAATACCTTATAATATAACGTAATATGCAGTGTATCATTGAAAATACCTTATAATATAACGTAATATGCAGTGTATCATTGAAAATACCTTATAATATAACGTAATATGCAATGTATCATTGGAAATACCTTAGAATATATGGTAATTCTAGGCTATCAATGAAAATACCTTATAATATAACGTAATATGCAGTGTATCATTGAAAATACCTTATAATATATAGTAGTTTATCATTGAGAATACCTTATAATATAACGTAATATGCAGTGTATCATTGAAGATACCTCATAATAGATGGTAATTTGTAGTGTATCAATGAAAATACCTTATAATATAACGTAATATGCAGTGTATCATTGAAAATACCTTATAATATAACGTAATATGCAGTGTATCATTGAAAATACCTTATAATATAACGTAATATGCGGTGTATCATTGAAAATACCTTATAATATAACGTAATATGCAGTGTATCATTGAAAATACCTTGTAATATATAGTAGTTTATCATTGAAAATACCTTATAATATAACGTAATATTCTGTGTATCATTGAAAATACCTTATAATATAACGTAATATGCAGTGTATCATTGGAAATACCTTATAATATATCGTAATTTTTTAGTGCATCATTGAAAATACCTAATAATATAACGTAATATGCAGTGTATCATTGAAAATACCTTATAATATAACGTAATATGCAGTGTATCATTGAAAATACCTTATAATATAACGTAATATGCAATGTATCATTGGAAATACCTTAGAATATATGGTAATTCTAGGCTATCAATGAAAATACCTTATAATATAACGTAATATGCAGTGTATCATTGAAAATTCCTTATAATATAACGTAATATGCAGAGTATCATTGGAAATACCTTATAATATATCGTAATTTTTTAGTGCATCATTGAAAATACCTAATAATATAACGTAATATGCAGTGTATCATTGAAAATACCTTATAATAAAACGTAATATGCACTGTATCATTGAAAATACCTTAGAATATATGGTAATTCTAGTCTATCAATGAAAATACCTTATAAAATAACGTAATATGCAGTGTATCATTGAAAATACCTTATAATATAACGTAATATGCAGTGTATCATTGAAAATACCTTATAATATATAGTAGTTTATCATTGAAAATACCTTATAATATAACGTAATATGCAATGTATCATTGGAAATACCTTAGAATATATGGTAATTCTAGGCTATCAATGAAAATACCTTATAATATAACGTAATATGCAGTGTATCATTGAAAATTCCTTATAATATAACGTAATATGCAGAGTATCATTGGAAATACCTTATACTATATCGTAATTTGTAGTGTATCATTGAAAATACCGTATAATATATGGTAATTTGTAGTGTATCAATGAAAATACCTTATAATTTAACGTAATATGCAGTGTATCATTGAAAATACCTTATAATATAACGTAATATGCAGTGTATAATTGAAAATACCTTATAATATATAGTAGTTTATCATTGAGAATACCTTATAATATAACGTAATATGCAGTGTATCATTGAAGATACCTCATAATAGATGGTAATTTGTAGTGTATCAATGAAAATACCTTATAATATAACGTAATATGCAGTGTATCATTGAAAATACCTTATAATATAACGTAATATGCAGTGTATCATTGAAAATACATTATAATATAACGTAATATGCGGTGTATCATTGAAAATACCTTATAATATAACGTAATATGCAGTGTATCATTGAAAATACCTTAGAATATATGCTAATTCTAGTGTTTCAATGAAAATACCTTATAATATAACGTAATATGCAGTGTATCAGTGAAAATACCTTATAATATATCGTAATTTGTAGTGTATCATTGAAAATACCTTATAATATATAGTAGTTTATCATTGAAAATACCTTATAGTATAACGTAATATGCTGTGTATCATTGAAAATACCTTATAATATATCGTAATTTTTTAGTGTATCATTGAAAATACCTAATAATATAACGTAATATGCAGTGTATCATTGAAAATACCTTATAATATAACGTAATATGCAGTGTATCATTGAAAATACATTATAATATAACGTAATATGCAGTGTATCATTGAAAATACCTTATAATATATCGTAATTTGTAGTGTATCATTGAAAATACCTTATAATATAACGTAATATGCAGTGTATCATTGAAAATACCTTATAATATATCGTAATTTGTAGTGTATCATTGAAAATACCTTATAATATATAGTAGTTTATCATTGAGAATACCTTATAATATAACGTAATAGGCAGTGTATCATTGAAGATACCTTATAATATATGGTAATTTGTAGTGTATCAATGAAAATACCTTATAATATAACGTAATATGCAGTGTATCATTGAAAATACCTTATAATATAACGTAATATGCAGTGTATCATTGAAAATACCTTATAATATAACGTAATATGCGGTGTATCATTGAAAATACCTTATAATATAACGTAATATGCAGTGTATCATTGAAAATACCTTATAATATAACGTAATATGCAGTGTATCATTGAAAATACCTTATAATATATAGTAGTTTATCATTGAAAATACCTTATAATATAACGTAATATGCAGTGTATCATTGAAAATACCTTATAATATAACGTAATATGCAATGTATCATTGGAAATACCTTAGAATATATGGTAATTCTAGGCTATCAATGAAAATACCTTATAATATAACGTAATATGCAGTGTATCATTGAAAATTCCTTATAATATAACGTAATATGCAGAGTATCATTGGAAATACCTTATAATATATCGTAATTTTTTAGTGCATCATTGAAAATACCTAATAATATAACGTAATATGCAGTGTATCATTGAAAATACCTTATAATAAAACGTAATATGCACTGTATCATTGAAAATACCTTAGAATATATGGTAATTCTAGTCTATCAATGAAAATACCTTATAAAATAACGTAATATGCAGTGTATCATTGAAAATACCTTATAATATAACGTAATATGCAGTGTATCATTGAAAATACCTTATAATATATAGTAGTTTATCATTGAAAATACCTTATAATATAACGTAATATGCAATGTATCATTGGAAATACCTTAGAATATATGGTAATTCTAGGCTATCAATGAAAATACCTTATAATATAACGTAATATGCAGTGTATCATTGAAAATTCCTTATAATATAACGTAATATGCAGAGTATCATTGGAAATACCTTATAATATATCGTAATTTTTTAGTGTATCATTGAAAATACCTAATAATATAACGTAATATGCAGTGTATCATCGAAAATACCTTATAATAAAACGTAATATGCAGTGTATCATTGAAAATACCTTATAATTTACCGTAATATGCAGTGTATCATTGAAAGTACCTTAGAATATATGGTAATTCTAGTCTATCAATGAAAATACCTTATAATATAACATAATATGCAGTGTATCATTCAAAATACCTTATAATATAACGTAATATGCAGTGTATCATTGGAAATACCTTATACTATATCGTAATTTGTAGTGTATCATTGAAAATACCTTATAATATATGGTAATTTGTAGTGTATCAATGAAAATACCTTATAATTTAACGTAATATGCAGTGTATCATTGAAAATACCTTATAATATAACGTAATATGCAGTGTATAATTGAAAATACCTTATAATATATAGTAGTTTATCATTGAGAATACCTTATAATATAACGTAATATGCAGTGTATCATTGAAGATACCTCATAATAGATGGTAATTTGTAGTGTATCAATGAAAATACCTTATAATATAACGTAATATGCAGTGTATCATTGAAAATACCTTATAATATAACGTAATATGCAGTGTATCATTGAAAATACATTATAATATAACGTAATATGCGGTGTATCATTGAAAATACCTTATAATATAACGTAATATGCAGTGTATCATTGAAAATACCTTGTAATATATAGTAGTTTATCATTGAAAATACCTTATAATATAACGTAATATTCTGTGTATCATTGAAAATACCTTATAATATAACGTAATATGCAGTGTATCATTGGAAATACCTTATAATATATCGTAATTTTTTAGTGCATCATTGAAAATACCTAATAATATAACGTAATATGCAGTGTATCATTGAAAATACCTTATAATATAACGTAATATGCAGTGTATCATTGAAAATTCCTTATAATATAACGTAATATGCAATGTATCATTGGAAATACCTTAGAATATATGGTAATTCTAGGCTATCAATGAAAATACCTTATAATATAACGTAATATGCAGTGTATCATTGAAAATTCCTTATAATATAACGTAATATGCAGAGTATCATTGGAAATACCTTATAATATATCGTAATTTTTTAGTGCATCATTGAAAATACCTAATAATATAACGTAATATGCAGTGTATCATTGAAAATACCTTATAATAAAACGTAATATGCACTGTATCATTGAAAATACCTTAGAATATATGGTAATTCTAGTCTATCAATGAAAATACCTTATAAAATAACGTAATATGCAGTGTATCATTGAAAATACCTTATAATATAACGTAATATGCAGTGTATCATTGAAAATACCTTATAATATATAGTAGTTTATCATTGAAAATACCTTATAATATAACGTAATATGCAATGTATCATTGGAAATACCTTAGAATATATGGTAATTCTAGGCTATCAATGAAAATACCTTATAATATAACGTAATATGCAGTGTATCATTGAAAATACCTTATAATATAACGTAATATGCAGAGTATCATTGGAAATACCTTATAATATATCGTAATTTTTTAGTGTATCATTGAAAATACCTAATAATATAACGTAATATGCAGTGTATCATCGAAAATACCTTATAATAAAACGTAATATGCAGTGTATCATTGAAAATACCTTAGAATATATGGTAATTCTAGTCTATCAATGAAAATACCTTATAATATAACATAATATGCAGTGTATCATTCAAAATACCTTATAATATAACGTAATATGCAGTGTATCATTGGAAATACCTTATAATATATCGTAATTTGTAGTGTATCATTGAAAATACCGTATAATATATGGTAATTTGTAGTGTATCAATGAAAATACCTTATAATTTAACGTAATATGCAGTGTATCATTGAAAATACCTTATAATATAACGTAATATGCAGTGTATAATTGAAAATACCTTATAATATATAGTAGTTTATCATTGAAAATACCTTATAATATATAGTAGTTTATCATTGAAAATACCTTATAATATAACGTAATATGCAGTGTATCATTGAAAATTCCTTATAATATAACGTAATATGCAGAGTATCATTGGAAATACCTTATAATATATCGTAATTTTTTAGTGTATCATTGAAAATACCTAATAATATAACGTAATATGCAGTGTATCATCGAAAATACCTTATAATAAAACGTAATATGCAGTGTATCATTGAAAATACCTTATAATTTACCGTAATATGCAGTGTATCATTGAAAGTACCTTAGAATATATGGTTATTCTAGTCTATCAATGAAAATACCTTATAATATAACATAATATGCAGTGTATCATTCAAAATACCTTATAATATAACGTAATATGCAGTGTATCATTGGAAATACCTTATACTATATCGTAATTTGTAGTGTATCATTGAAAATACCGTATAATATATGGTAATTTGTAGTGTATCAATGAAAATACCTTATAATATAACGTAATATGCAGTGTATCATTGGAAATACCTAATAATATAACGTAATATGCAGTGTATCAGTGAAAATACCTTATAATATATCGTAATTTGAAGTGTATCATTGAAAATACCTTATAATATATAGTAGTTTATCATTGAAAATACCTTATAATAAAACGTAATATGCAGTGTATCATTGAAAATACCTTATAATTTAACGTAATATGCAGTGTATCATTGAAAATACCTTAGAATATATGGTAATTCTAGTCTATCAATGAAAATACCTTATAATATAACGTAATATGCAGTGTATCATTCAAAATACCTTATAATATAACGTAATATGCAGTGTATCATTGGAAATACCTTATACTATATCGTAATTTGTAGTGTATCATTGAAAATACCGTATAATATATGGTAATTTGTAGTGTATCAATGAAAATACCTTATAATATAACGTAATATGCAGTGTATCATTGAAAATACTTTATAATATAACGTAATATGCAGTGTATCATTGAAAATACCTTATAATATATAGTAGTTTATCATTGAAAATACCTTATAATATATAGTAGTTTATCATTGAAAATACCTTATAATATAACGTAATATGCAGTGTATCATTGAAAATTCCTTATAATATAACGTAATATGCAGAGTATCATTGGAAATACCTTATAATAAAACGTAATATGCACTGTATCATTGAAAATACCTTAGAATATATGGTAATTCTAGTCTATCAATGAAAATACCTTATAATATATAGTAGTTTATCATTGAAAATACCTTATAATATAACGTAATATGCTGTGTATCATTGAAAATACCTTATAATATATCGTAATTTGTAGTGTATCAATGAAAATACCTTATAATATAAAGTAATATGCAGTGTATCATTGAAAATACCTTATAATATATCGTAATTTGTAGTGTATCAATGAAAATACCTTATAATATAACGTAATATGCAGTGTATCATTGAAAATACCTTATAATATAACATAATATGCAGTGTATCATTGAAAATACATTATAATATAACGTAATATGCAATGTATCATTGAAAATACCTTATAATAAAACGTAATATGCAGTGTATCATTGAAAATACCTTATAATATAACGTAATATGCAGTGTATCATTGAAAATACCTTATAATATATCGTAATTTGTAGTGTATCATTGAAAATACCTTATAATATATGGTAATATGCAGTGTATCATTGAAAATACATTATAATATAACGTAATATGCGGTGTATCATTGAAAATACCTTATAATATAACGTAATATGCAGTGTATCATTGAAAATACCTTATAATATAACGTAATATGCAGTGTATCATTGAAAATACCTTATAATATATAGTAGTTTATCATTGAAAATACCTTATAATATAACGTAACATTCTGTGTATCATTGAAAATACCTTATAATATACAGTAGTTTATCATTGAGAATACCTTATAATATAACGTAATATGCAGTGTATCATTGAAGATACCTTATAATATATGGTAATTTGTAGTGTATCAATGAAAATACCTTATAATATAACGTAATATGCAGTGTATCATTGAAAATACCTTATAATATATCGTAATTTGTAGTGTATCATTGAAAATACCTTATAATATAACGTAATATGCAGTGTATCATTGAAAATACCTTATAATATATCGTAATTTGTAGTGTATCAATGAAAATACCTTATAATATAAAGTAATATGCAGTGTATCATTGAAAATACCTTATAATATATCGTAATTTGTAGTGTATCAATGAAAATACCTTATAATATAACGTAATATGCAGTGTATCATTGAAAATACCTTATAATATAACATAATATGCAGTGTATCATTGAAAATACATTATAATATAACGTAATATGCAATGTATCATTGAAAATACCTTATAATAAAACGTAATATGCAGTGTATCATTGAAAATACCTTATAATATAACGTAATATGCAGTGTATCATTGAAAATACCTTATAATATATCGTAATTTGTAGTGTATCATTGAAAATACCTTATAATATATGGTAATATGCAGTGTATCATTGAAAATACATTATAATATAACGTAATATGCAGTGTATCATTGAAAATACCTTATAATATAACGTAATATGCAGTGTATCATTGAAAATACCTTATAATATAACGTAATATGCAGTGTATCATTGAAAATACCTTATAATATATAGTAGTTTATCATTGAAAATACCTTATAATATAACGTAACATTCTGTGTATCATTGAAAATACCTTATAATATACAGTAGTTTATCATTGAGAATACCTTATAATATAACGTAATATGCAGTGTATCATTGAAGATACCTTATAATATATGGTAATTTGTAGTGTATCAATGAAAATACCTTATAATATAACGTAATATGCAGTGTATCATTGAAAATACCTTATAATATATCGTAATTTGTAGTGTATCATTGAAAATACCTTATAATATAACGTAATATGCAGTGTATCATTGAAAATACCTTATAATATAACGTAATATGCAGTGTATCATTGAAAATACATTATAATATAACGTAATATGCAGTGTATCATTGAAAATACCTTATAATATATCGTCATTTGTAGTGTATCATTGAAAATACCTTATAATATAACGTAATATGCAGTGTATCATTGAAAATACCTTATAATATATCGTAATTTGTAGTGTATCATTGAAAATACCTTATAATATATAGTAGTTTATCATTGAGAATACCTTATAATATAACGTAATATGCAGTGTATCATTGAAGATACCTTATAGTATATGGTAATTTGTAGTGTATCGATGAAAATACCTTATAATATAACGTAATATGCAGTGTATCATTGAAAATACCTTATAATTTAACGTAATATGCAGTGTATCATTGAAAATACCTTAGAATATATGGTAATTCTAGTCTATCAATGAAAATACCTTATAATATAACGTAATATGCAGTGTATCATTCAAAATACCTTATAATATAACGTAATATGCAGTGTATCATTGGAAATACCTTATACTATATCGTAATTTGTAGTGTATCATTGAAAATACCTTATAGTATAACGTAATATGCAGTGCATCATTGATAATACCTTATAATATAACGTAATATGCAGTGTATCATTGAAAATACCTTATAATATAACGTAATATGCAGTGTATCATTGAAAATACCTTATAATATAACGTAATATGCAGTGTATCATTGAAAATACCTTATAATATAACGTAATATGCAGTGTATCATTGAAAATACCTTATAATATAACGTAATATGCAATGTATCATTGGAAATACCTTAGAATATATGGTAATTCTAGGCTATCAATGAAAATACCTTATAATATAACGTAATATGCAGTGTATCATTGAAAATACCTTATAATATATAGTAGTTTATCATTGAGAATACCTTATAATATAACGTAATATGCAGTGTATCATTGAAGATACCTCATAATAGATGGTAATTTGTAGTGTATCAATGAAAATACCTTATAATATAACGTAATATGCAGTGTATCATTGAAAATACCTTATAATATAACGTAATATGCAGTGTATCATTGAAAATACATTATAATATAACGTAATATGCGGTGTATCATTGAAAATACCTTATAATATAACGTAATATGCAGTGTATCATTGAAAATACCTTGTAATATATAGTAGTTTATCATTGAAAATACCTTATAATATAACGTAATATTCTGTGTATCATTGAAAATACCTTATAATATAACGTAATATGCAGTGTATCATTGGAAATACCTTATAATATATCGTAATTTTTTAGTGCATCATTGAAAATACCTAATAATATAACGTAATATGCAGTGTATCATTGAAAATACCTTATAATATAACGTAATATGCAGTGTATCATTGAAAATACCTTATAATATAACGTAATATGCAATGTATCATTGGAAATACCTTAGAATATATGGTAATTCTAGGCTATCAATGAAAATACCTTATAATATAACGTAATATGCAGTGTATCATTGAAAATTCCTTATAATATAACGTAATATGCAGAGTATCATTGGAAATACCTTATAATATATCGTAATTTTTTAGTGCATCATTGAAAATACCTAATAATATAACGTAATATGCAGTGTATCATTGAAAATACCTTATAATAAAACGTAATATGCACTGTATCATTGAAAATACCTTAGAATATATGGTAATTCTAGTCTATCAATGAAAATACCTTATAAAATAACGTAATATGCAGTGTATCATTGAAAATACCTTATAATATAACGTAATATGCAGTGTATCATTGAAAATACCTTATAATATATAGTAGTTTATCATTGAAAATACCTTATAATATAACGTAATATGCAATGTATCATTGGAAATACCTTAGAATATATGGTAATTCTAGGCTATCAATGAAAATACCTTATAATATAACGTAATATGCAGTGTATCATTGAAAATTCCTTATAATATAACGTAATATGCAGAGTATCATTGGAAATACCTTATAATATATCGTAATTTTTTAGTGTATCATTGAAAATACCTAATAATATAACGTAATATGCAGTGTATCATCGAAAATACCTTATAATAAAACGTAATATGCAGTGTATCATTGAAAATACCTTATAATTTACCGTAATATGCAGTGTATCATTGAAAGTACCTTAGAATATATGGTAATTCTAGTCTATCAATGAAAATACCTTATAATATAACATAATATGCAGTGTATCATTCAAAATACCTTATAATATAACGTAATATGCAGTGTATCATTGGAAATACCTTATACTATATCGTAATTTGTAGTGTATCATTGAAAATACCGTATAATATATGGTAATTTGTAGTGTATCAATGAAAATACCTTATAATTTAACGTAATATGCAGTGTATCATTGAAAATACCTTATAATATAACGTAATATGCAGTGTATAATTGAAAATACCTTATAATATATAGTAGTTTATCATTGAAAATACCTTATTATAAAACGTAATATTCTGTGTATCATTGAAAATACCTTATAATATAACGTAATATGCAGTGTATCATTGAAAATACCTTATAATATGACGTAATATGCAGTGTATCATTGAAAATACCTTATAATATAACGTAATATGCAGTGTATCATTGAAAATACATTATAATATAACGTAATATGCGGTGTATCATTGAAAATACCTTATAATATAACGTAATATGCAGTGTATCATTGAAAATACCTTGTAATATATAGTAGTTTATCATTGAAAATACCTTATAATATAACGTAATATTCTGTGTATCATTGAAAATACCTTATAATATAACGTAATATGCAGTGTATCATTGGAAATACCTTATAATATATCGTAATTTTTTAGTGCATCATTGAAAATACCTTATAATATAACGTAATATGCAGTGTATCATTGAAAATACCTTATAATATAACGTAATATGCAGTGTATCATTGAAAATTCCTTATAATATAACGTAATATGCAATGTATCATTGGAAATACCTTAGAATATATGGTAATTCTAGGCTATCAATGAAAATACCTTATAATATAACGTAATATGCAGTGTATCATTGAAAATTCCTTATAATATAACGTAATATGCAGAGTATCATTGGAAATACCTTATAATATATCGTAATTTTTTAGTGCATCATTGAAAATACCTAATAATATAACGTAATATGCAGTGTATCATTGAAAATACCTTATAATAAAACGTAATATGCACTGTATCATTGAAAATACCTTAGAATATATGGTAATTCTAGTCTATCAATGAAAATACCTTATAAAATAACGTAATATGCAGTGTATCATTGAAAATACCTTATAATATAACGTAATATGCAGTGTATCATTGAAAATACCTTATAATATATAGTAGTTTATCATTGAAAATACCTTATAATATAACGTAATATGCAATGTATCATTGGAAATACCTTAGAATATATGGTAATTCTAGGCTATCAATGAAAATACCTTATAATATAACGTAATATGCAGTGTATCATTGAAAATTCCTTATAATATAACGTAATATGCAGTGTATCATTGGAAATACCTTATAATATATCGTAATTTTTTAGTGTATCATTGAAAATACCTAATAATATAACGTAATATGCAGTGTATCATCGAAAATACCTTATAATAAAACGTAATATGCAGTGTATCATTGAAAATACCTTAGAATATATGGTAATTCTAGTCTATCAATGAAAATACCTTATAATATAACATAATATGCAGTGTATCATTCAAAATACCTTATAATATAACGTAATATGCAGTGTATCATTGGAAATACCTTATACTATATCGTAATTTGTAGTGTATCATTGAAAATACCGTATAATATATGGTAATTTGTAGTGTATCAATGAAAATACCTTATAATATAACGTAATATGCAGTGTATCATTGAAAATTCCTTATAATATAACGTAATATGCAGAGTATCATTGGAAATACCTTATAATATATCGTAATTTTTTAGTGTATCATTGAAAATACCTAATAATATAACGTAATATGCAGTGTATCATCGAAAATACCTTATAATAAAACGTAATATGCAGTGTATCATTGAAAATACCTTATAATTTACCGTAATATGCAGTGTATCATTGAAAGTACCTTAGAATATATGGTTATTCTAGTCTATCAATGAAAATACCTTATAATATAACATAATATGCAGTGTATCATTCAAAATACCTTATAATAGAACGTAATATGCAGTGTATCATTGGAAATACCTTATACTATATCGTAATTTGTAGTGTATCATTGAAAATACCGTATAATATATGGTAATTTGTAGTGTATCAATGAAAATACCTTATAATATAACGTAATATGCAGTGTATCATTGGAAATACCTAATAATATAACGTAATATGCAGTGTATCAGTGAAAATACCTTATAATATATCGTAATTTGAAGTGTATCATTGAAAATACCTTATAATATATAGTAGTTTATCATTGAAAATACCTTATAATAAAACGTAATATGCAGTGTATCATTGAAAATACCTTATAATTTAACGTAATATGCAGTGTATCATTGAAAATACCTTAGAATATATGGTAATTCTAGTCTATCAATGAAAATACCTTATAATATAACGTAATATGCAGTGTATCATTCAAAATACCTTATAATATAACGTAATATGCAGTGTATCATTGGAAATACCTTATACTATATCGTAATTTGTAGTGTATCATTGAAAATACCTTATAATATATGGTAATTTGTAGTGTATCAATGAAAATACCTTATAATATAACGTAATATGCAGTGTATCATTGAAAATACTTTATAATATAACGTAATATGCAGTGTATCATTGAAAATACCTTATAATATATAGTAGTTTATCATTGAAAATACCTTATAATATATAGTAGTTTATCATTGAAAATACCTTATAATATAACGTAATATGCAGTGTATCATTGAAAATTCCTTATAATATAACGTAATATGCAGAGTATCATTGGAAATACCTTATAATATATCGTAATTTTTTAGTGTATCATTGAAAATACTTAATAATATAACGTAATATGCAGTGTATCATTGAAAATACCTTATAATAAAACGTAATATGCAGTGTATCATTGAAAATACCTTAGAATATATGGTAATTCTAGTCTATCAATGAAAATACCTTATAATATATAGTAGTTTATCATTGAAAATACCTTATAATATAACGTAATATGCTGTGTATCATTGAAAATACCTTATAATATATCGTAATTTGTAGTGTATCAATGAAAATACCTTATAATATAAAGTAATATGCAGTGTATCATTGAAAATACCTTATAATATATCGTAATTTGTAGTGTATCAATGAAAATACCTTATAATATAACGTAATATGCAGTGTATCATTGAAAATACCTTATAATATAACATAATATGCAGTGTATCATTGAAAATACCTTATAATATAACGTAATATGCAGTGTATCATTGAAAATACCTTATAATATATCGTAATTTGTAGTGTATCATTGAAAATACCTTATAATATATGGTAATATGCAGTGTATCATTGAAAATACATTATAATATAACGTAATATGCGGTGTATCATTGAAAATACCTTATAATATAACGTAATATGCAGTGTATCATTGAAAATACCTTATAATATAACGTAATATGCAGTGTATCATTGAAAATACCTTATAATATATAGTAGTTTATCATTGAAAATACCTTATAATATAACGTAACATTCTGTGTATCATTGAAAATACCTTATAATATACAGTAGTTTATCATTGAGAATACCTTATAATATAACGTAATATGCAGTGTATCATTGAAGATACCTTATAATATATGGTAATTTGTAGTGTATCAATGAAAATACCTTATAATATAACGTAATATGCAGTGTACCAATGAAAATACCTTATAATATAACGTAATATGCAGTGTATCATTGAAAATACCTTATAATATAACGTAATATGCAGTGTATCATTGAAAATACCTTAGAATATATGGTAATTCTAGTCTATCATTGAAAATACCTTATAATATAACGTAATATGCAGTGTATCATTGAAAATACCTTATAATATAACGTAATATGCAGTGTATCATTGAAAATACCTTATAATATATCGTAATTTGTAGTGTATCATTGAAAATACCTTATAATATAACGTAATATGCAGTGTATCATTGAAAATACCTTATAATATAACGTAATATGCAGTGTATCATTGAAAATACATTATAATATAACGTAATATGCAGTGTATCATTGAAAATACCTTATAATATATCGTCATTTGTAGTGTATCATTGAAAATACCTTATAATATAACGTAATATGCAGTGTATCATTGAAAATACCTTATAATATATCGTAATTTGTAGTGTATCATTGAAAATACCTTATAATATATAGTAGTTTATCATTGAGAATACCTTATAATATAACGTAATATGCAGTGTATCATTGAAGATACCTTATAGTATATGGTAATTTGTAGTGTATCGATGAAAATACCTTATAATATAACGTAATATGCAGTGTATCATTGAAAATACCTTATAATTTAACGTAATATGCAGTGTATCATTGAAAATACCTTAGAATATATGGTAATTCTAGTCTATCAATGAAAATACCTTATAATATAACGTAATATGCAGTGTATCATTCAAAATACCTTATAATATAACGTAATATGCAGTGTATCATTGGAAATACCTTATACTATATCGTAATTTGTAGTGTATCATTGAAAATACCTTATAATATATGGTAATTTGTAGTGTATCAATGAAAATACCTTATAATATAACGTAATATGCAGTGTATCATTGAAAATACCTTATAATATAACGTAATATGCAGTGTATCATTGAAAATACCTTATAATATATAGTAGTTTATCATTGAAAATACCTTATAATATAACGTAACATTCTGTGTATCATTGAAAATACCTTATAATATAACGTAATATGCAGTGTATCATTGAAAATACCTTATAATATAACGCAATATGCAGTGTATCATTCAAAATACCTTATAATATAACGTAATATGCAGTGTATCATTGGAAATACCTTATACTATATCGTAATTTGTAGTGTATCATTGAAAATACCTTATAATGTATGGTAATTTGTAGTGTATCAATGAAAATACCTTATAATATAACGTAATATGCAGAGTATCATTGGAAATACCTTATAATATATCGTAATTTTTTAGTGTATCATTGAAAATACTTAATAATATAACGTAATATGCAGTGTATCATTGAAAATACCTTATAATATAACGTAATATGCAGTGTATCATTGAAAATACCTTAGAATATATGGTAATTCTAGTCTATCAATGAAAATACCTTATAATATATAGTAGTTTATCATTGAAAATACCTTATAATATAACGTAATATGCTGTGTATCATTGAAAATACCTTATAATATATCGTAATTTGTAGTGTATCAATGAAAATACCTTATAATATAAAGTAATATGCAGTGTATCATTGAAAATACCTTATAATATATCGTAATTTGTAGTGTATCAATGAAAATACCTTATAATATAACGTAATATGCAGTGTATCATTGAAAATACCTTATAATATAACATAATATGCAGTGTATCATTGAAAATACCTTATAATATATCGTAATTTGTAGTGTATCATTGAAAATACCTTATAATATATAGTAGTTTATCATTGAAAATACCTTATAATATAACGTAATATTCTGTGTATCATTGAAAATACCTTATAATATAACGTAATATGCAGTGTATCATTGAAAATACCTTATAATATAACGTAATATGCAGTGTATCATTGAAAATACCTTGTAATATATCGTAATTTGTAGTGTATCATTGAAAATACCTTATAATATATAGTAGTTTATCATTGAAAATACCTTATTATAAAACGTAATATTCTGTGTATCATTGAAAATACCTTATAATATAACGTAATATGCAGTGTATCATTGAAAATACCTTATAATATGACGTAATATGCAGTGTATCATTGAAAATACCTTATAATATAACGTAATATGCAGTGTATCAGTGAAAATACCTTATAATAAAACGTAATATGCAGTGTATCATTGAAAATACCTTATAATATATGGTAATTTGTAGTGTATCAATGAAAATACCTTATAATATATAGTAGTTTATCATTGAAAATACCTTATAATATAACGTAATATGCTGTGTATCATTGAAAATACCTTATAATATATCGTAATTTGTAGTGTATCATTGAAAATACCTTATAATATAACGTAATATGCAGTGTATCATCGAAAATACCTTAGAATATATGGTAATTCTAGTCTATCAATGAAAATATCTTATAATATAACGTAATATGCAGTGTATCATTGCAAATACCTTATAATATATCGTAATTTGTAGTGTATCATTGAAAATACCTTATAGTATAACGTAATATGCAGTGCATCATTGATAATACCTTATAATATAACGTAATATGCAGTGTATCATTGAAAATACCTTATAATATAACGTAATATGCAGTGTATCATTGAAAATACCTTATAATATGACGTAATATGCAGTCTATCAATGAAAATACCTTATAATATAACGTAATATGCAGTGTATTATTGAAAATACCTTATAATATATCGTAATTTGTAGTGTATCATTGAAAATACCTTATAATATATAGTAGTTTATCATTGAAAATACCTTATAATATAACGTAATATGCTGTGTATCATTGAAAATACCTTATAATATATCGTAATTTTTTAGTGTATCATTGAAAATACCTAATAATATGACGTAATATGCAGTGTATCATTGAAAATACCTTATAATATAACGTAATATGCAGTGTATCATTGAAAATACATTATAATATAACGTAATATGCGGTGTATCATTGAAAATACCTCATAATATAACGTAATATGCTGTGTATCATTGAAAATACCTTATAATATATCGTAATTTGTAGTGTATCATTGAAAATACCTTATAATATAACGTAATATGCAGTGTATCATTGAAAATACCTTAGAATATATGGTAATTCTAGTCTATCAATGAAAATATCTTATAATATAACGTAATATGCAGTGTATCATTGAAAATACCTTATAATATATCGTAATTTGTAGTGTATCATTGAAAATACCTTATAGTATAACGTAATATGCAGTGCATCATTGATAATACCTTATAATATAACGTAATATGCAGTGTATCATTGAAAATACCTTATAATATAACGTAATATGCAGTGTATCATTGAAAATACCTTATAATATATCGTAATTTGTAGTGTATCATTGAAAATACCTTATAGTATAACGTAATATGCAGTGCATCATTGATAATACCTTATAATATGACGTAATATGCAGTGTATCATTGAAAATACCTTATAATATAACGTAATATGCAGTGTATCAGTGAAAATACCTTATAATAAAACGTAATATGCAGTGTATCATTGAAAATACCTTATAATATATGGTAATTTGTAGTGTATCAATGAAAATACCTTATAATATATAGTAGTTTATCATTGAAAATACCTTATAATATAACGTAATATGCTGTGTATCATTGAAAATACCTTATAATATATCGTAATTTGTAGTGTATCATTGAAAATACCTTATAATATAACGTAATATGCAGTGTATCATCGAAAATACCTTAGAATATATGGTAATTCTAGTCTATCAATGAAAATATCTTATAATATAACGTAATATGCAGTGTATCATTGCAAATACCTTATAATATATCGTAATTTGTAGTGTATCATTGAAAATACCTTATAGTATAACGTAATATGCAGTGCATCATTGATAATACCTTATAATATAACGTAATATGCAGTGTATCATTGAAAATACCTTATAATATAACGTAATATGCAGTGTATCATTGAAAATACCTTATAATATGACGTAATATGCAGTCTATCAATGAAAATACCTTATAATATAACGTAATATGCAGTGTATCAGTGAAAATACCTTATAATATATCGTAATTTGTAGTGTATCATTGAAAATACCTTATAATATATCGTAATTTGTAGTGTATCATTGAAAATACCTTATAATATAACGTAATATGCAGTGTATCATTGAAAATACCTTATAATATAACGTAATATGCAGTGTATCATTGAAAATACATTATAATATAAC
The DNA here is from genome assembly GCA_916610255.1 of Lasioglossum lativentre. Classification (NCBI taxonomy): domain Eukaryota; kingdom Metazoa; phylum Arthropoda; class Insecta; order Hymenoptera; family Halictidae; genus Lasioglossum; species Lasioglossum lativentre. Next base: position 297,999 of record CAKAJI010000721.1, on the reverse strand, counting down.
GTAATATGCAGTGTATCATTGAAAATACCTTAGAATATATGGTAATTCTAGTCTATCATTGAAAATACCTTATAATATAACGTAATATGCAGTGTATCATTGAAAATACCTTATAATATAACGTAATATGCAGTGTATCATTGAAAATACCTTATAATATATCGTAATTTGTAGTGTATCATTGAAAATACCTTATAATATAACGTAATATGCAGTGTATCATTGAAAATACCTTATAATATAACGTAATATGCAGTGTATCATTGAAAATACATTATAATATAACGTAATATGCAGTGTATCATTGAAAATACCTTATAATATATCGTCATTTGTAGTGTATCATTGAAAATACCTTATAATATAACGTAATATGCAGTGTATCATTGAAAATACCTTATAATATATCGTAATTTGTAGTGTATCATTGAAAATACCTTATAATATATAGTAGTTTATCATTGAGAATACCTTATAATATAACGTAATATGCAGTGTATCATTGAAGATACCTTATAGTATATGGTAATTTGTAGTGTATCGATGAAAATACCTTATAATATAACGTAATATGCAGTGTATCATTGAAAATACCTTATAATTTAACGTAATATGCAGTGTATCATTGAAAATACCTTAGAATATATGGTAATTCTAGTCTATCAATGAAAATACCTTATAATATAACGTAATATGCAGTGTATCATTCAAAATACCTTATAATATAACGTAATATGCAGTGTATCATTGGAAATACCTTATACTATATCGTAATTTGTAGTGTATCATTGAAAATACCTTATAATATATGGTAATTTGTAGTGTATCAATGAAAATACCTTATAATATAACGTAATATGCAGTGTATCATTGAAAATACCTTATAATATAACGTAATATGCAGTGTATCATTGAAAATACCTTATAATATATAGTAGTTTATCATTGAAAATACCTTATAATATAACGTAACATTCTGTGTATCATTGAAAATACCTTATAATATAACGTAATATGCAGTGTATCATTGAAAATACCTTATAATATAACGCAATATGCAGTGTATCATTCAAAATACCTTATAATATAACGTAATATGCAGTGTATCATTGGAAATACCTTATACTATATCGTAATTTGTAGTGTATCATTGAAAATACCTTATAATGTATGGTAATTTGTAGTGTATCAATGAAAATACCTTATAATATAACGTAATATGCAGTGTATCATTGAAAATACCTTATAATATAACGTAATATGCAGTGTATCATTGAAAATACCTTATAATATATAGTAGTTTATCATTGAAAATACCTTATAATATAACGTAATATTCTGTGTATCTTTGAAAATACCTTATAATATAACGTAATATTCTGTGTATCATTGAAAATACCTTATAATATAACGTAATATGCAGTGTATCATTGAAAATACCTTATAATATAACGTAATATGCAGTGTATCATTGAAAATACCTTGTAATATATCGTAATTTGTAGTGTATCATTGAAAATACCTTATAATATATAGTAGTTTATCATTGAAAATACCTTATTATAAAACGTAATATTCTGTGTATCATTGAAAATACCTTATAATATAACGTAATATGCAGTGTATCATTGAAAATACCTTATAATATGACGTAATATGCAGTGTATCATTGAAAATACCTTATAATATAACGTAATATGCAGTGTATCATTGAAAATACCTTATAATATAACGTAATATGCAGTGTATCATTGAAAATACCTTATAATATATGGTAATTTGTAGTGTATCAATGAAAATACCTTATAATATATAGTAGTATATCATTGAAAATACCTTATAATATAACGTAATATGCTGTGTATCATTGAAAATACCTTATAATATATCGTAATTTGTAGTGTATCATTGAAAATACCTTATAATATAACGTAATATGCAGTGTATCATCGAAAATACCTTAGAATATATGGTAATTCTAGTCTATCAATGAAAATATCTTATAATATAACGTAATATGCAGTGTATCATTGCAAATACCTTATAATATATCGTAATTTGTAGTGTATCATTGAAAATACCTTATAGTATAACGTAATATGCAGTGCATCATTGATAATACCTTATAATATAACGTAATATGCAGTGTATCATTGAAAATACCTTATAATATAACGTAATATGCAGTGTATCATTGAAAATACCTTATAATATGACGTAATATGCAGTCTATCAATGAAAATACCTTATAATATAACGTAATATGCAGTGTATCAGTGAAAATACCTTATAATATATCGTAATTTGTAGTGTATCATTGAAAATACCTTATAATATATAGTAGTTTATCATTGAAAATACCTTATAATATAACGTAATATGCTGTGTATCATTGAAAATACCTTATAATATATCGTAATTTTTTAGTGTATCATTGAAAATACCTAATAATATGACGTAATATGCAGTGTATCATTGAAAATACCTTATAATATAACGTAATATGCAGTGTATCATTGAAAATACATTATAATATAACGTAATATGCAGTGTATCAGTGAAAATACCTTATAATAAAACGTAATATGCAGTGTATCATTGAAAATACCTTATAATATATGGTAATTTGTAGTGTATCAATGAAAATACCTTATAATATATAGTAGTTTATCATTGAAAATACCTTATAATATAACGTAATATGCTGTGTATCATTGAAAATACCTTATAATATATCGTAATTTGTAGTGTATCATTGAAAATACCTTATAATATAACGTAATATGCAGTGTATCATCGAAAATACCTTAGAATATATGGTAATTCTAGTCTATCAATGAAAATATCTTATAATATAACGTAATATGCAGTGTATCATTGCAAATACCTTATAATATATCGTAATTTGTAGTGTATCATTGAAAATACCTTATAGTATAACGTAATATGCAGTGTATCATTGATAATACCTTATAATATAACGTAATATGCAGTGTATCATTGAAAATACCTTATAATATAACGTAATATGCAGTGTATCATTGAAAATACCTTATAATATGACGTAATATGCAGTCTATCAATGAAAATACCTTATAATATAACGTAATATGCAGTGTATCAGTGAAAATACCTTATAATATATCGTAATTTGTAGTGTATCATTGAAAATACCTTATAATATATAGTAGTTTATCATTGAAAATACCTTATAATATAACGTAATATGCTGTGTATCATTGAAAATACCTTATAATATATCGTAATTTTTTAGTGTATCATTGAAAATACCTAATAATATGACGTAATATGCAGTGTATCATTGAAAATACCTTATAATATAACGTAATATGCAGTGTATCATTGAAAATACATTATAATATAACGTAATATGCGGTGTATCATTGAAAATACCTTATAATATAACGTAACATGCAGTGTATCATTGAAAATACCTTATAATATAACGTAATATGCAGTGTATCATTGAAAATACCTTAGAATATATGGTAATTCTAGTCTATCATTGAAAATACCTTATAATATAACGTAATATGCAGTGTATCATTGAAAATACCTTATAATATAACGTAATATGCAGTGTATCATTGAAAATACCTTATAATATATCGTAATTTGTAGTGTATCATTGAAAATACCTTATAATATAACGTAATATGCAGTGTATCATTGAAAATACCTTATAATATAACGTAATATGCAGTGTATCATTGAAAATACATTATAATATAACGTAATATGCAGTGTATCATTGAAAATACCTTATAATATATCGTCATTTGTAGTGTATCATTGAAAATACCTTATAATATAACGTAATATGCAGTGTATCATTGAAAATACCTTATAATATATCGTAATTTGTAGTGTATCATTGAAAATACCTTATAATATAACGTAACATTCTGTGTATCATTGAAAATACCTTATAATATAACGTAATATGCAGTGTATCATTGAAAATACCTTATAATATATCGTAATTTGTAGTGTATCATTGAAAATACCTTATAATATACAGTAGTTTATCATTGAGAATACCTTATAATATAACGTAATATGCAGTGTATCATTGAAGATACCTTATAATATATGGTAATTTGTAGTGTATCAATGAAAATACCTTATAATATAACGTAATATGCAGTGTACCAATGAAAATACCTTATAATATAACGAAATATGCAGTGTATCATTGAAAATACCTTATAATATAACGTAATATGCAGTGTATCATTGAAAATACCTTAGAATATATGGTAATTCTAGTCTATCATTGAAAATACCTTATAATATAACGTAATATGCAGTGTATCATTGAAAATACCTTATAATATAACGTAATATGCAGTGTATCATTGAAAATACCTTATAATATATCGTAATTTGTAGTGTATCATTGAAAATACCTTATAATATAACGTAATATGCAGTGTATCATTGAAAATACCTTATAATATAACGTAATATGCAGTGTATCATTGAAAATACATTATAATATAACGTAATATGCAGTGTATCATTGAAAATACCTTATAATATATCGTCATTTGTAGTGTATCATTGAAAATACCTTATAATATAACGTAATATGCAGTGTATCATTGAAAATACCTTATAATATATCGTAATTTGTAGTGTATCATTGAAAATACCTTATAATATATAGTAGTTTATCATTGAGAATACCTTATAATATAACGTAATATGCAGTGTATCATTGAAGATACCTTATAGTATATGGTAATTTGTAGTGTATCGATGAAAATACCTTATAATATAACGTAATATGCAGTGTATCATTGAAAATACCTTATAATATAACGTAATATGCAGTGTATCATTGAAAATACATTATAATATAACGTAATATGCGGTGTATCATTGAAAATACCTTATAATATAACGTAATATGCAGTGTATCATTGAAAATACCATGTAATATATAGTAGTTTATCATTGAAAATACCTTATAATACAACGTAATATTCTGTGTATCATTGAAAATACCTTATAATATAACGTAATATGCAGTGTATCATTGAAAATACCTAATAATATAACGTAATATGCAGTGTATCATCGAAAATACCTTATAATAAAACGTAATATGCAGTGTATCATTGAAAATACCTTATAATTTAACGTAATATGCAGTGTATCATTGAAAATACCTTAGAATATATGGTAATTCTAGTCTATCAATGAAAATACCTTATAATATAACGTAATATGCAGTGTATCAGTGAAAATACCTTATAATATATCGTAATTTGTAGTGTATCATTGAAAATACCTTATAATATATAGTAGTTTATCATTGAAAATACCTTATAATATAACGTAATATGCTGTGTATCATTGAAAATACCTTATAATATATCGTAATTTTTTAGTGTATCATTGAAAATACCTAATAATATGACGTAATATGCAGTGTATCATTGAAAATACCTTATAATATAACGTAATATGCAGTGTATCATTGAAAATACATTATAATATAACGTAATATGCGGTGTATCATTGAAAATACCTCATAATATAACGTAATATGCTGTGTATCATTGAAAATACCTTATAATATATCGTAATTTGTAGTGTATCATTGAAAATACCTTATAATATAACGTAATATGCAGTGTATCATCGAAAATACCTTAGAATATATGGTAATTCTAGTCTATCAATGAAAATATCTTATAATATAACGTAATATGCAGTGTATCATTGCAAATACCTTATAATATATCGTAATTTGTAGTGTATCATTGGAAATACCTTATAGTATAACGTAATATGCAGTGCATCATTGATAATACCTTATAATATAACGTAATATGCAGTGTATCATTGAAAATACCTTATAATATAACGTAATATGCAGTGTATCATTGCAAATACCTTATAATATATCGTAATTTGTAGTGTATCATTGAAAATACCTTATAGTATAACGTAATATGCAGTGCATCATTGATAATACCTTATAATATGACGTAATATGCAGTGTATCATTGAAAATACCTTATAATATAACGTAATATGCAGTGTATCAGTGAAAATACCTTATAATAAAACGTAATATGCAGTGTATCATTGAAAATACCTTATAATATATGGTAATTTGTAGTGTATCAATGAAAATACCTTATAATATATAGTAGTTTATCATTGAAAATACCTTATAATATAACGTAATATGCTGTGTATCATTGAAAATACCTTATAATATATCGTAATTTGTAGTGTATCATTGAAAATACCTTATAATATAACGTAATATGCAGTGTATCATCTAAAATACCTTAGAATATATGGTAATTCTAGTCTATCAATGAAAATATCTTATAATATAACGTAATATGCAGTGTATCATTGCAAATACCTTATAATATATCGTAATTTGTAGTGTATCATTGAAAATACCTTATAGTATAACGTAATATGCAGTGCATCATTGATAATACCTTATAATATAACGTAATATGCAGTGTATCATTGAAAATACCTTATAATATAACGTAATATGCAGTGTATCATTGAAAATACCTTATAATATGACGTAATATGCAGTCTATCAATGAAAATACCTTATAATATAACGTAATATGCAGTGTATCATTGAAAATACCTTATAATATATCGTAATTTGTAGTGTATCATTGAAAATACCTTATAATATATAGTAGTTTATCATTGAAAATACCTTATAATATAACGTAATATGCTGTGTATCATTGAAAATACCTTATAATATATCGTAATTTTTTAGTGTATCATTGAAAATACCTAATAATATGACGTAATATGCAGTGTATCATTGAAAATACCTTATAATATAACGTAATATGCAGTGTATCATTGAAAATACATTATAATATAACGTAATATGCGGTGTATCATTGAAAATACCTTATAATATAACGTAACATGCAGTGTATCATTGAAAATACCTTATAATATAACGTAATATGCAGTGTATCATTGAAAATACCTTAGAATATATGGTAATTCTAGTCTATCATTGAAAATACCTTATAATATAACGTAATATGCAGTGTATCATTGAAAATACCTTATAATATAACGTAATATGCAGTGTATCATTGAAAATACCTTATAATATATCGTAATTTGTAGTGTATCATTGAAAATACCTTATAATATAACGTAATATGCAGTGTATCATTGAAAATACCTTATAATATAACGTAATATGCAGTGTATCATTGAAAATACATTATAATATAACGTAATATGCAGTGTATCATTGAAAATACCTTATAATATATCGTCATTTGTAGTGTATCATTGAAAATACCTTATAATATAACGTAATATGCAGTGTATCATTGAAAATACCTTATAATATATCGTAATTTGTAGTGTATCATTGAAAATACCTTATAATATAACGTAATATGCAGTGTATCATTGAAAATACCTTATAATATAACGTAATATGCAGTGTATCATTGAAAATACCTTATAATATATCGTAATTTGTAGTGTATCATTGAAAATACCTTATAATATAACGTAATATGCAGTGTATCATTGAAAATACCTTATAATATAACGTAATATGCAGTGTATCATTGAAAATACATTATAATATAACGTAATATGCAGTGTATCATTGAAAATACCTTATAATATATCGTCATTTGTAGTGTATCATTGAAAATACCTTATAATATAACGTAATATGCAGTGTATCATTGAAAATACCTTATAATATATCGTAATTTGTAGTGTATCATTGAAAATACCTTATAATATAACGTAATATGCAGTGTATCATTGAAAATACCTTATAATATAACGTAATATGCAGTGTATCATTGAAAATACCTTATAATATAACGTAATATGCAGTGTATCATTGAAAATACCTTATAATATATCGTCATTTGTAGTGTATCATTGAAAATACCTTATAATATAACGTAATATGCAGTGTATCATTGAAAATACCTTATAATATATCGTAATTTGTAGTGTATCATTGAAAATACCTTATAATATATAGTAGTTTATCATTGAGAATACCTTATAATATAACGTAATATGCAGTGTATCATTGAAGATACCTTATAGTATATGGTAATTTGTAGTGTATCGATGAAAATACCTTATAATATAACGTAATATGCAGTGTATCATTGAAAATACCTTATAATTTAACGTAATATGCAGTGTATCATTGAAAATACCTTAGAATATATGGTAATTCTAGTCTATCAATGAAAATACCTTATAATATAACGTAATATGCAGTGTATCATTCAAAATACCTTATAATATAACGTAATATGCAGTGTATCATTGGAAATACCTTATACTATATCGTAATTTGTAGTGTATCATTGAAAATACCTTATAATATATGGTAATTTGTAGTGTATCAATGAAAATACCTTATAATATAACGTAATATGCAGTGTATCATTGAAAATACCTTATAATATAACGTAATATGCAGTGTATCATTGAAAATACCTTATAATATATAGTAGTTTATCATTGAAAATACCTTATAATATAACGTAACATTCTGTGTATCATTGAAAATACCTTATAATATAACGTAATATGCAGTGTATCATTGAAAATACCTTATAATATAACGCAATATGCAGTGTATCATTCAAAATACCTTATAATATAACGTAATATGCAGTGTATCATTGGAAATACCTTATACTATATCGTAATTTGTAGTGTATCATTGAAAATACCTTATAATGTATGGTAATTTGTAGTGTATCAATGAAAATACCTTATAATATAACGTAATATGCAGTGTATCATTGAAAATACCTTATAATATAACGTAATATGCAGTGTATCATTGAAAATACCTTATAATATATAGTAGTTTATCATTGAAAATACCTTATAATATAACGTAATATTCTGTGTATCTTTGAAAATACCTTATAATATAACGTAATATTCTGTGTATCATTGAAAATACCTTATAATATAACGTAATATGCAGTGTATCATTGAAAATACCTTATAATATAACGTAATATGCAGTGTATCATTGAAAATACCTTGTAATATATCGTAATTTGTAGTGTATCATTGAAAATACCTTATAATATATATTAGTTTATCATTGAAAATACCTTATTATAAAACGTAATATTCTGTGTATCATTGAAAATACCTTATAATATAACGTAATATGCAGTGTATCATTGAAAATACCTTATAATATGACGTAATATGCAGTGTATCATTGAAAATACCTTATAATATAACGTAATATGCAGTGTATCAGTGAAAATACCTTATAATAAAACGTAATATGCAGTGTATCATTGAAAATACCTTATAATATATGGTAATTTGTAGTGTATCAATGAAAATACCTTATAATATATAGTAGTATATCATTGAAAATACCTTATAATATAACGTAATATGCTGTGTATCATTGAAAATACCTTATAATATATCGTAATTTGTAGTGTATCATTGAAAATACCTTATAATATAACGTAATATGCAGTGTATCATCGAAAATACCTTAGAATATATGGTAATTCTAGTCTATCAATGAAAATATCTTATAATATAACGTAATATGCAGTGTATCATGGCAAATACCTTATAATATATCGTAATTTGTAGTGTATCATTGAAAATACCTTATAGTATAACGTAATATGCAGTGCATCATTGATAATACCTTATAATATAACGTAATATGCAGTGTATCATTGAAAATACCTTATAATATAACGTAATATGCAGTGTATCATTGAAAATACCTTATAATATGACGTAATATGCAGTCTATCAATGAAAATACCTTATAATATAACGTAATATGCAGTGTATCAGTGAAAATACCTTATAATATATCGTAATTTGTAGTGTATCATTGAAAATACCTTATAATATATAGTAGTTTATCATTGAAAATACCTTATAATATAACGTAATATGCTGTGTATCATTGAAAATACCTTATAATATATCGTAATTTTTTAGTGTATCATTGAAAATACCTAATAATATGACGTAATATGCAGTGTATCATTGAAAATACCTTATAATATAACGTAATATGCAGTGTATCATTGAAAATACATTATAATATAACGTAATATGCGGTGTATCATTGAAAATACCTCATAATATAACGTAATATGCTGTGTATCATTGAAAATACCTTATAATATATCGTAATTTGTAGTGTATCATTGAAAATACCTTATAATATAACGTAATATGCAGTGTATCATCGAAAATACCTTAGAATATATGGTAATTCTAGTCTATCAATGAAAATATCTTATAATATAACGTAATATGCAGTGTATCATTGCAAATACCTTATAATATATCGTAATTTGTAGTGTATCATTGAAAATACCTTATAGTATAACGTAATATGCAGTGCATCATTGATAATACCTTATAATATAACGTAATATGCAGTGTATCATTGAAAATACCTTATAATATAACGTAATATGCAGTGTATCATTGCAAATACCTTATAATATATCGTAATTTGTAGTGTATCATTGAAAATACCTTATAGTATAACGTAATATGCAGTGCATCATTGATAATACCTTATAATATGACGTAATATGCAGTGTATCATTGAAAATACCTTATAATATAACGTAATATGCAGTGTATCAGTGAAAATACCTTATAATAAAACGTAATATGCAGTGTATCATTGAAAATACCTTATAATATATGGTAATTTGTAGTGTATCAATGAAAATACCTTATAATATATAGTAGTTTATCATTGAAAATACCTTATAATATAACGTAATATGCTGTGTATCATTGAAAATACCTTATAATATATCGTAATTTGTAGTGTATCATTGAAAATACCTTATAATATAACGTAATATGCAGTGTATCATCGAAAATACCTTAGAATATATGGTAATTCTAGTCTATCAATGAAAATATCTTATAATATAACGTAATATGCAGTGTATCATTGCAAATACCTTATAATATATCGTAATTTGTAGTGTATCATTGAAAATACCTTATAGTATAACGTAATATGCAGTGCATCATTGAAAATACCTTATAATATAACGTAATATGCAGTGTATCATTGAAAATACCTTATAATATAACGTAATATGCAGTGTATCATTGAAAATACCTTATAATATGACGTAATATGCAGTCTATCAATGAAAATACCTTATAATATAACGTAATATGCAGTGTATCAGTGAAAATACCTTATAATATATCGTAATTTGTAGTGTATCATTGAAAATACCTTATAATATATAGTAGTTTATCATTGAAAATACCTTATAATATAACGTAATATGCTGTGTATCATTGAAAATACCTTATAATATATCGTAATTTTTTAGTGTATCATTGAAAATACCTAATAATATGACGTAATATGCAGTGTATCATTGAAAATACCTTATAATATAACGTAATATGCAGTGTATCATTGAAAATACATTATAATATAACGTAATATGCGGTGTATCATTGAAAATACCTTATAATATAACGTAACATGCAGTGTATCATTGAAAATACCTTATAATATAACGTAATATGCAGTGTATCATTGAAAATACCTTAGAATATATGGTAATTCTAGTCTATCATTGAAAATACCTTATAATATAACGTAATATGCAGTGTATCATTGAAAATACCTTATAATATAACGTAATATGCAGTGTATCATTGAAAATACCTTATAATATATCGTAATTTGTAGTGTATCATTGAAAATACCTTATAATATAACGTAATATGCAGTGTATCATTGAAAATACCTTATAATATAACGTAATATGCAGTGTATCATTGAAAATACCTTATAATATAACGTAATATGCAGTGTATCATTGAAAATACCTTATAATATATCGTCATTTGTAGTGTATCATTGAAAATACCTTATAATATAACGTAATATGCAGTGTATCATTGAAAATACCTTATAATATATCGTAATTTGTAGTGTATCATTGAAAATACCTTATAATATAACGTAACATTCTGTGTATCATTGAAAATACCTTATAATATAACGTAATATGCAGTGTATCATTGAAAATACCTTATAATATATCGTAATTTGTAGTGTATCATTGAAAATACCTTATAATATACAGTAGTTTATCATTGAGAATACCTTATAATATAACGTAATATGCAGTGTATCATTGAAGATACCTTATAATATATGGTAATTTGTAGTGTATCAATGAAAATACCTTATAATATAACGTAATATGCAGTGTACCAATGAAAATACCTTATAATATAACGTAATATGCAGTGTATCATTGAAAATACCTTATAATATAACGTAATATGCAGTGTATCATTGAAAATACCTTAGAATATATGGTAATTCTAGTCTATCATTGAAAATACCTTATAATATAACGTAATATGCAGTGTATCATTGAAAATACCTTATAATATAACGTAATATGCAGTGTATCATTGAAAATACCTTATAATATATCGTAATTTGTAGTGTATCATTGAAAATACCTTATAATATAACGTAATATGCAGTGTATCATTGAAAATACCTTATAATATAACGTAATATGCAGTGTATCATTGAAAATACATTATAATATAACGTAATATGCAGTGTATCATTGAAAATACCTTAGAATATATGGTAATTCTAGTCTATCAATGAAAATACCTTATAATATAACGTAATATGCAGTGTATCAGTGAAAATACCTTATAATATATCGTAATTTGTAGTGTATCATTGAAAATACCTTATAATATATAGTAGTTTATCATTGAGAATACCTTATAATATAACGTAATATGCAGTGTATCATTGAAGATACCTTATAGTATATGGTAATTTGTAGTGTATCGATGAAAATACCTTATAATATAACGTAATATGCAGTGTATCATTGAAAATACCTTATAATATAACGTAATATGCAGTGTATCATTGAAAATACATTATAATATAACGTAATATGCGGTGTATCATTGAAAATACCTTATAATATAACGTAATATGCAGTGTATCATTGAAAATACCATGTAATATATAGTAGTTTATCATTGAAAATACCTTATAATACAACGTAATATTCTGTGTATCATTGAAAATACCTTATAATATAACGTAATATGCAGTGTATCATTGAAAATACCTAATAATATAACGTAATATGCAGTGTATCATCGAAAATACCTTATAATAAAACGTAATATGCAGTGTATCATTGAAAATACCTTATAATTTAACGTAATATGCAGTGTATCATTGAAAATACCTTAGAATATATGGTAATTCTAGTCTATCAATGAAAATACCTTATAATATAACGTAATATGCAGTGTATCAGTGAAAATACCTTATAATATATCGTAATTTGTAGTGTATCATTGAAAATACCTTATAATATATAGTAGTTTATCATTGAAAATACCTTATAATATAACGTAATATGCTGTGTATCATTGAAAATACCTTATAATATATCGTAATTTTTTAGTGTATCATTGAAAATACCTAATAATATGACGTAATATGCAGTGTATCATTGAAAATACCTTATAATATAACGTAATATGCAGTGTATCATTGAAAATACATTATAATATAACGTAATATGCGGTGTATCATTGAAAATACCTCATAATATAACGTAATATGCTGTGTATCATTGAAAATACCTTATAATATATCGTAATTTGTAGTGTATCATTGAAAATACCTTATAATATAACGTAATATGCAGTGTATCATCGAAAATACCTTAGAATATATGGTAATTCTAGTCTATCAATGAAAATATCTTATAATATAACGTAATATGCAGTGTATCATTGCAAATACCTTATAATATATCGTAATTTGTAGTGTATCATTGGAAATACCTTATAGTATAACGTAATATGCAGTGCATCATTGATAATACCTTATAATATAACGTAATATGCAGTGTATCATTGAAAATACCTTATCATATAACGTAATATGCAGTGTATCATTGCAAATACCTTATAATATATCGTAATTTGTAGTGTATCATTGAAAATACCTTATAGTATAACGTAATATGCAGTGCATCATTGATAATACCTTATAATATGACGTAATATGCAGTGTATCATTGAAAATACCTTATAATATAACGTAATATGCAGTGTATCAGTGAAAATACCTTATAATAAAACGTAATATGCAGTGTATCATTGAAAATACCTTATAATATATGGTAATTTGTAGTGTATCAATGAAAATACCTTATAATATATAGTAGTTTATCATTGAAAATACCTTATAATATAACGTAATATGCAGTGTATCATTGAAAATACCTTATAATATATCGTAATTTGTAGTGTATCATTGAAAATACCTTATAATATAACGTAATATGCAGTGTATCATCGAAAATACCTTAGAATATATGGTAATTCTAGTCTATCAATGAAAATATCTTATAATATAACGTAATATGCAGTGTATCATTGAAAATACCTTATAATATATCGTAATTTGTAGTGTATCATTGAAAATACCTTATAGTATAACGTAATATGCAGTGCATCATTGATAATACCTTATAATATAACGTAATATGCAGTGTATCATTGAAAATACCTTATAATATAACGTAATATGCAGTGTATCATTGAAAATACCTTATAATATGACGTAATATGCAGTCTATCAATGAAAATACCTTATAATATAACGTAATATGCAGTGTATTATTGAAAGTACCTTATAATATATCGTAATTTGTAGTGTATCATTGAAAATACCTTATAATATATAGTAGTTTATCATTGAAAATACCTTATAATATAACGTAATATGCTGTGTATCATTGAAAATACCTTATAATATATCGTAATTTTTTAGTGTATCATTGAAAATACCTAATAATATGACGTAATATGCAGTGTATCATTGAAAATACCTTATAATATAACGTAATATGCAGTGTATCATTGAAAATACATTATAATATAACGTAATATGCGGTGTATCATTGAAAATACCTTATAATATAACGTAACATGCAGTGTATCATTGAAAATACCTTATAATATAACGTAATATGCAGTGTATCATTGAAAATACCTTAGAATATATGGTAATTCTAGTCTATCATTGAAAATACCTTATAATATAACGTAATATGCAGTGTATCATTGAAAATACCTTATAATATAACGTAATATGCAGTGTATCATTGAAAATACCTTATAATATATCGTAATTTGTAGTGTATCATTGAAAATACCTTATAATATAACGTAATATGCAGTGTATCATTGAAAATACCTTATAATATAACGTAATATGCAGTGTATCATTGAAAATACATTATAATATAACGTAATATGCAGTGTATCATTGAAAATACCTTATAATATATCGTCATTTGTAGTGTATCATTGAAAATACCTTATAATATAACGTAATATGCAGTGTATCATTGAAAATACCTTATAATATATCGTAATTTGTAGTGTATCATTGAAAATACCTTATAATATACAGTAGTTTATCATTGAGAATACCTTATAATATAACGTAATATGCAGTGTATCATTGAAGATACCTTATAATATATCGTAATTTGTAGTGTATCATTGAAAATACCTTATAATATACAGTAGTTTATCATTGAGAATACCTTATAATATAACGTAATATGCAGTGTATCATTGAAGATACCTTATAATATATGGTAATTTGTAGTGTATCAATGAAAATACCTTATAATATAACGTAATATGCAGTGTACCAATGAAAATACCTTATAATATAACGTAATATGCAGTGTATCATTGAAAATACCTTATAATATAACGTAATATGCAGTGTATCATTGAAAATACCTTATAATATAACGTAATATGCAGTGTATCATTGAAAATACCTAATAATATAACGTAATATGCAGTGTATCATCGAAAATACCTTATAATAAAACGTAATATGCAGTGTATCATTGAAAATACCTTATAATTTAACGTAATATGCAGTGTATCATTGAAAATACCTTAGAATATATGGTAATTCTAGTCTATCAATGAAAATACCTTATAATATAACGTAATATGCAGTGTATCATTCAAAATACCTTATAATATAACGTAATATGCAGTGTATCATTGGAAATACCTTATACTATATCGTAATTTGTAGTGTATCATTGAAAATACCTTATAATATATGGTAATCTTGTAGTGTATCAATGAAAATACCTTATAATATAACGTAATATGCAGTGTATCATTGAAAATACCTTATAATATAACGTAATATGCAGTGTATCATTGAAAATACCTTATAATATATCGTAATTTGTAGTGTATCATTGAAAATACCTTATAATATAACGTAATATGCAGTGTATCATTGAAAATACCTTATAATATATCGTAATTTGTAGTGTATCATTGAAAATACCTTATAATATATAGTAGTTTATCATTGAGAATACCTTATAATATAACGTAATATGCAGTGTATCATTGAAGATACCTTATAGTATATGGTAATTTGTAGTGTATCAATGAAAATACCTTATAATATAACGTAATATGCAGTGTATCATTGAAAATACCTTATAATATAACGTAATATGCAGTGTATCATTGAAAATACATTATAATATAACGTAATATGCGGTGTATCATTGAAAATACCTTATAATATAACGTAATATGCAGTGTATCATTGAAAATACCATGTAATATATAGTAGTTTATCATTGAAAATACCTTATAATACAACGTAATATTCTGTGTATCATTGAAAATACCTTATAATATAACGTAATATGCAGTGTATCATTGAAAATACCTAATAATATAACGTAATATGCAGTGTATCATCGAAAATACCTTATAATAAAACGTAATATGCAGTGTATCATTGAAAATACCTTATAATTTAACGTAATATGCAGTGTATCATTGAAAATACCTTAGAATATATGGTAATTCTAGTCTATCAATGAAAATACCTTATAATATAACGTAATATGCAGTGTATCATTCAAAATACCTTATAATATAACGTAATATGCAGTGTATCATTGGAAATACCTTATACTATATCGTAATTTGTAGTGTATCATTGAAAATACCTTATAATATATGGTAATTTGTAGTGTATCAATGAAAATACCTTATAATATAACGTAATATGCAGTGTATCATTGAAAATACCTTATAATATAACGTAATATGCAGTGTATCATTGAAAATACCTTATAATATATAGTAGATTATCATTGAAAATACCTTATAATATAACGTAACATTCTGTGTATCATTGAAAATACCTTATAATATAACGTAATATGCAGTGTATCATTGAAAATACCATATAATATAACGTAATATGCAGTGTATCATTGAAAATACCTTATAATATATAGTAGTTTATCATTGAAAATACCTTATAATATAACGTAACATTCTGTGTATCATTGAAAATACCTTATAATATAACGTAATATGCAGTGTATCATTGAAAATACCTTATAATATAACGTAATATGCAGAGTATCATTGGAAATACCTTATAATATATCGTAATTTTTTAGTGTATCATTGAAAATACCTTATAATATAACGTAAAATGCAGAGTATCATTGGAAATACCTTATAATATATCGTAATTTTTTAGTGTATCATTGAAAATACCTAATAATATAACGTAATATGCAGTGTATCATCGAAAATACCTTATAATAAAACGTAATATGCAGTGTATCATTGAAAATACCTTATAATTTAACGTAATATGCAGTGTATCATTGAAAATACCTTAGAATATATGGTAATTCTAGTCTATCAATGAAAATACCTTATAATATAACGTAATATGCAGTGTATCATTCAAAATACCTTATAATATAACGTAATATGCAGTGTATCATTGGAAATACCTTATACTATATCGTAATTTGTAGTGTATCATTGAAAATACCTTATAATATATGGTAATTTGTAGTGTATCAATGAAAATACCTTATAATATAACGTAATATGCAGTGTATCATTGAAAATACCTTATAATATAACGTAATATGCAGTGTATCATTGAAAATACCTTATAATATATAGTAGTTTATCATTGAAAATACCTTATAATATAACGTAACATTCTGTGTATCATTGAAAATACCTTATAATATAACGTAATATGCAGTGTATCATTGAAAATACCTTATAATATAACGCAATATGCAGTGTATCATTCAAAATACCTTATAATATAACGTAATATGCAGTGTATCATTGGAAATACCTTATACTATATCGTAATTTGTAGTGTATCATTGAAAATACCTTATAATATATGGTAGTTTGTAGTGTATCAATGAAAATACCTTATAATATAACGTAATATGCAGTGTATCATTGAAAATACCTTATAATATAACGTAATATGCAGTGTATCATTGAAAATACCTTATAATATATAGTAGTTTATCATTGAAAATACCTTATAATATAACGTAATATTCTGTGTATCTTTGAAAATACCTTATAATATAACGTAATATTCTGTGTATCATTGAAAATACCTTATAATATAACGTAATATGCAGTGTATCATTGAAAATACCTTATAATATAACGTAATATGCAGAGTATCATTGAAAATACCTTGTAATATATCGTAATTTGTAGTGTATCATTGAAAATACCTTATAATATATAGTAGTTTATCATTGAAAATACCTTATTATAAAACGTAATATTCTGTGTATCATTGAAAATACCTTATAATATAACGTAATATGCAGTGTATCATTGAAAATACCTTATAATATGACGTAATATGCAGTGTATCATTGAAAATACCTTATAATATAACGTAATATGCAGTGTATCATTGGAAATACCTTATAATATATCGTAGTTTTTTAGTGTATCATTGAAAATTCTACTAATATAACGTAATATGCAGTGTATCATCGAAAATACCTTATAATAAAATGTAATATGCAGTGTATCATTGAAAATACCTTATAATATAACGTAATATGCAGTGTATCATTGAAAATACCTTATAATATAACGTAATATGCAGTGTATCATTGAAAATACCTTATAATATAACGTAATATGCAGTGTATCATTGAAAATACCTTATAATATAACGTAATATGCAGTGTATCATTGAAAATACCTTATAATATAACGTAATATGCAGTGTATCATTGGAAATACCTGAGAATATATGGTAATTCTAGGCTATCAATGAAAATACCTTATAATATAACGTAATATGCAGTGTATCATTGAAAATTCCTTATAATATAACGTAATATGCAGTGTATCATTGAAAATACCTTATAATATAACGTAATATGCAGTGTATCATTGAAAATACCTTATAATATAACATAATATGCAGTGTATCATTGAAAATACATTATAATAAAACGTAATATGCAGTGTATCATTGAAAATACCTTATAATTTAACGTAATATGCAGTGTATCATTGAAAATACCTTAGAATATATGGTAATTCTAGTCTATCAATGAAAATACCTTATAATATAACGTAATATGCAGTGTATCATTCAAAATACCTTATAATATAACGTAATATGCAGTGTATCATTGGAAATACCTTATACTATATCGTAATTTGTAGTGTATCATTGAAAATACCTTATAATATATGGTAATTTGTAATGTATCAATGAAAATACCTTATAATATAACGTAATATTCTGTGTATCATTGAAAATACCTTATAATATAACGTAATATTCTGTGTATCTTTGAAAATACATTATAATATAACGTAATATGCAGTGTATCATTGAAAATACCTTATAATATAACGTAATCTGCAGTGTATCATTGAAAATACCTTAGAATATGTGGTAATTCTAGTCTATCAATGAAAATACCTTATAATATAACGTAATATGCAGTGTATCATTGAAAATACCTTATAATATAACGTAATATGCAGTGTATCATTGAAAATACCTTATAATATAACGTAATATGCAGTGTATCATTGAAAATACCTTAGAATATGTGGTAATTCTAGTCTATCAATGAAAATACCTTATAATATAACGTAATATGCAGTGTATCATTGAAAATACCTTATAATATAACGTAATATGCAGTGTATCATTGAAAATACCTTATAATATAACGTAATATGCAGTGTATCATTGAAAATACCTTATAATATATAGTAGTTTATCATTGAAAATACCTTATAATATAACGTAATATTCTGTGTATCATTGAAAATACCTTATAATATAACGTAATATGCAGTGTATCATTGAAAATACCTTATAATATGACGTAATATGCAGTGTATCATTGAAAATACCTTATAATTTAACGTAATATGCAGTGTATCATTGAAAATGCCTTAGAATATATGGTAATTCTAGTCTATCAATGAAAATACCTTATAATATAACGTAATATGCAGTGTATCATTGAAAATTCCTTATAATATAACGTAATATGCAGAGTATCATTGGAAATACCTTATAATATATCGTAATTTTTTAGTGTATCATTGAAAATACCTAATAATATAACGTAATATGCAGTGTATCATCGAAAATACCTTATAATAAAACGTAATATGCAGTGTATCATTGAAAATACCTTATAATTTAACGTAATATGCAGTGTATCATTGAAAATACCTTAGAATATATGGTAATTCTAGTCTATCAATGAAAATACCTTATAATATAACGTAATATGCAGTGTATCATTCAAAATACCTTATAATATGACGTAATATGCAGTGTATCATTGGAAGTACCTTATACTATATCGTAATTTGTAGTGTATCATTGATAATACCTTATAATATATGGTAATTTGTAGTGTATCAATGAAAATACCTTATAATATAACGTAATATGCAGTGTATCATTGAAAATACCTTATAATATAACGTAATATGCAGTGTATCATTGAAAATACCTTATAATATATAGTAGTTTATCATTGAAAATACCTTATAATATAACGTAACATTCTGTGTATCATTGAAAATACCTTATAATATAACGTAATATGCAGTGTATCATTGAAAATACCTTATAATATAACGCAATATGCAGTGTATCATTCAAAATACCTTATAATATAACGTAATATGCAGTGTATCATTGGAAATACCTTATACTATATCGTAATTTGTAGTGTATCATTGAAAATACCTTATAATATATGGTAATTTGTAGTGTATCAATGAAAATACCTTATAATATAACGTAATATGCAGTGTATCATTGAAAATACCTTATAATATAACGTAATATGCAGTGTATCATTGAAAATACCTTATAATATATAGTAGTTTATCATTGAAAATACCTTATAATATAACGTAATATTCTGTGTATCTTTGAAAATACCTTATAATATAACGTAATATTCTGTGTATCATTGAAAATACCTTATAATATAACGTAATATGCAGTGTATCATTAAAAATACCTTATAATATAACGTAATATGCAGTGTATCATTGAAAATACCTTGTAATATATCGTAATTTGTAGTGTATCATTGAAAATACCTTATAATATATAGTAGTTTATCATTGAAAATACCTTATTATAAAACGTAATATTCTGTGTATCATTGAAAATACCTTATAATATAACGTAATATGCAGTGTATCATTGAAAATACCTTATAATATGACGTAATATGCAGTGTATCATTGAAAATACCTTATAATATAACGTAATATGCAGTGTATCATTGGAAATACCTTATAATATATCGTAGTTTTTTAGTGTATCATTGAAAATTCTACTAATATAACGTAATATGCAGTGTATCATCGAAAATACCTTATAATAAAATGTAATATGCAGTGTATCATTGAAAATACCTTATAATATAACGTAATATGCAGTGTATCATTGAAAATACCTTATAATATAACGTAATATGCAGTGTATCATTGAAAATACCTTATAATATAACGTAATATGCAGTGTATCATTGAAAATACCTTATAATATAACGTAATATGCAGTGTATCATTGAAAATACCTTATAATATAACGTAATATGCAGTGTATCATTGGAAATACCTGAGAATATATGGTAATTCTAGGCTATCAATGAAAATACCTTATAATATAACGTAATATGCAGTGTATCATTGAAAATTCCTTATAATATAACGTAATATGCAGTGTATCATTGAAAATACCTTATAATATAACGTAATATGCAGTGTATCATTGAAAATACCTTATAATATAACATAATATGCAGTGTATCATTGAAAATACATTATAATAAAACGTAATATGCAGTGTATCATTGAAAATACCTTATAATTTAACGTAATATGCAGTGTATCATTGAAAATACCTTAGAATATATGGTAATTCTAGTCTATCAATGAAAATACCTTATAATATAACGTAATATGCAGTGTATCATTCAAAATACCTTATAATATAACGTAATATGCAGTGTATCATTGGAAATACCTTATACTATATCGTAATTTGTAGTGTATCATTGAAAATACCTTATAATATATGGTAATTTGTAATGTATCAATGAAAATACCTTATAATATAACGTAATATTCTGTGTATCATTGAAAATACCTTATAATATAACGTAATATTCTGTGTATCTTTGAAAATACATTATAATATAACGTAATATGCAGTGTATCATTGAAAATACCTTATAATATAACGTAATATGCAGTGTATCATTGAAAATACCTTAGAATATGTGGTAATTCTAGTCTATCAATGAAAATACCTTATAATATAACGTAATATGCAGTGTATCATTGAAAATACCTTATAATATAACGTAATATGCAGTGTATCATTGAAAATACCTTATAATATAACGTAATATGCAGTGTATCATTGAAAATACCTTAGAATATGTGGTAATTCTAGTCTATCAATGAAAATACCTTATAATATAACGTAATATGCAGTGTATCATTGAAAATACCTTATAATATAACGTAATATGCAGTGTATCATTGAAAATACCTTATAATATAACGTAATATGCAGTGTATCATTGAAAATACCTTATAATATATAGTAGTTTATCATTGAAAATACCTTATAATATAACGTAATATTCTGTGTATCATTGAAAATACCTTATAATATAACGTAATATGCAGTGTATCATTGAAAATACCTTATAATATGACGTAATATGCAGTGTATCATTGAAAATACCTTATAATTTAACGTAATATGCAGTGTATCATTGAAAATGCCTTAGAATATATGGTAATTCTAGTCTATCAATGAAAATACCTTATAATATAACGTAATATGCAGTGTATCATTGAAAATTCCTTATAATATATCGTAATTTGTAGTGTATCATTAAAAATACCTTATAATATAACGTAATATGCAGTGTATCATTGAAAATACCTTATAAAATATAGTAGTTTATCATTGAAAACATCTTATAATATAACGTAATATGCAGTGTATCATTGAAAACACCTTACGATAAAACGTAATATGCAGTGTATCATTGAAAATACCTTATAATATAACGTAATATGCAGTGTATCATTGAAAATACCTTATAATATAACGTAATATGCAGTGTATCATTGAAAATACCTTATGATATAATGTAATATGCAGTGTATCATTGAAAATACCTTATAATATATGGTAATTTGTAGTGTATCAATGACAATACCTTATAATATAACGTAATATGCAGTGTATCATTGAAAATACCATATAATATATCGTAATATATAGTGTATCATTGAAAATACCTTAGAATATATGGTAATTTGAACTGTATCAATCAAAATACGTTATAATATAACGTAATATGCAGTGTATCATTGAAAATACCTTATAATATATCGTAATTTGTAGTGTATCATTAAAAATACCTTATAATATAACGTAATATGCAGTGTATCATTGAAAATACCTCATAATATAACGTAATATGCAGTGTATCATTGAAAACATCTTATAATATAACGTAATATGCAGTGTATCATTGAAAGTACCATATAATATATCGTAATTTGTAGTGTATCATTGAAAATACTTCATAATATAACGTAATATGCAGTGCATCATTGAAAATAGCTTATAATATAACGTAATATGCAGTGTATCATTGAAAATACCTTACGATAAAACGTAATATGCAGTGTATCATTGAAAATACCTTATAATATATCGTAATATGCAGTGTATCATTGAAAATACCTTATAATGTAATGTAATATGAAGTGTATCATTGAAAATACATTATAATATAACGTAATATGCAGTGTATCATTCAAAATACCTTATAATATGACGTAATATGCAGTGTATCATTGGAAGTACCTTATACTATATCGTAATTTGTAGTGTATCATTGATAATACCTTATAATATATGGTAATTTGTAGTGTATCAATGAAAATACCTTATAATATAACGTAATATTCTGTGTATCATTGAAAATACCTTATAATATAACGTAATATTCTGTGTATCATTGAAAATACATTATAATATAACGTAATATGCAGTGTATCATTGAAAATACCTTATAATATAACGTAATATGCAGTGTATCATTGAAAATACCTTGTAATATATCGTAATTTGTAGTGTATCATTGAAAATACCTTATAATATATAGTAGTTTATCATTGAAAATACCTTATTATAAAACGTAATATTCTGTGTATCATTGAAAATACCTTATAATATAACGTAATATGCAGTGTATCATTGAAAATACCTTATAATATGACGTAATATGCAGTGTATCATTGAAAATACCTTATAATATAACGTAATATGCAGTGTATCATTGGAAATACCTTATAATATATCGTAATTTTTTAGTGTATCATTGAAAATACCTAATAATATAACGTAATATGCAGTGTATCATTGGAAATACCTTATATTATATCGTAATTTGTAGTGTATCATTGAAAATACCTTATAATATATGGTAATTTGTAGTGTATCAATGAAAATACCTTATAATATAACGTAATATGCAGTGTATCATTGAAAATACCTTATAATATAACGTAATATGCAGTGTATCATTGAAAATACCTTATAATATATAGTAGTTTATCATTGAAAATACCTTATAATATAACGTAATATTCTGTGTATCATTGAAAATACCTTATAATATAACGTAATATGCAGTGTATCATTGAAAATACCTTATAATTTAACGTAATATGCAGTGTATCATTGAAAATGCCTTAGAATATATGGTAATTCTAGTCTATCAATGAAAATACCTTATAATATAACGTAATATGCAGTGTATCATTGAAAATTCCTTATAATATAACGTAATATGCAGAGTATCATTGGAAATACCTTATAATATATCGTAATTTTTTAGTGTATCATTGAAAATACCTAATAATATAACGTAATATGCAGTGTATCATCGAAAATACCTTATAATAAAACGTAATATGCAGTGTATCATTGAAAATACCTTATAATTTAACGTAATATGCAGTGTATCATTGAAAATACCTTAAAATATATGGTAATTCTAGTCTATCAATGAAAATACCTTATAATATAACGTAATATGCAGTGTATCATTCAAAATACCTTATAATATGACGTAATATGCAGTGTATCATTGGAAGTACCTTATACTATATCGTAATTTGTAGTGTATCATTGATAATACCTTATAATATATGGTAATTTGTAGTGTATCAATGAAAATACCTTATAATATAACGTAATATTCTGTGTATCATTGAAAATACCTTATAATATAACGTAATATTCTGTGTATCATTGAAAATACATTATAATATAACGTAATATGCAGTGTATCATTGAAAATACCTTATAATATAACGTAATATGCAGTGTATCATTGAAAATACCTTGTAATATATCGTAATTTGTAGTGTATCATTGAAAATACTATTATATTATATCGTAATTTGTAGTGTATCATTGAAAATACCTTATAATATATGGTAATTTGTAGTGTATCAATGAAAATACCTTATAATATAACGTAATATGCAGTGTATCATTGAAAATACCTTATAATATAACGTAATATGCAGTGTATCATTGAAAATACCTTATAATATAACGTAATATGCAGTGTATCATTAAAAATACCTTATAATATAACGTAATATGCAGTGTATCATTGAAAACACCTTATAATATAACGTAATATACAGTATATCATTGAAAATACCTTAAAATATATGGTAATTCTAGTCTATCAATGAAAATACCTTATAATGTAACGTAATATGCAGTGTATCATTGAAAATACCTTATAATATAACGTAATATGCAGTGTATCATTGAAAATACCTTATAATATATGGTAATTCTAGTCTATCAATGAAAATACCTTATAATATAACGTAATATGCAGTGTATCAGTGTAAATACCTTATAATATATCGTAATTTGTAGTGTATCATTGAAAATACCTTATAATATATAGTAGTTTATCATTGAAAATACCTTATAATATAACGTAATATGCAGTGTATCATTGAAAATACCTTATAATATAACGTAATATGCAGTGTATCAGTGAAAATACCTTATAATATATCGTAATTTGTAGTGTATCATTGAAAATACCTTATAATATATAGTAGTTTATCATTGAAAATACCTTATAATATAACGTAATATGCTGTGTATCATTGAAAATACCTTATAATATATCGTAATTTGTAGTGTATCAATGAAAATACCTTATAATATAACGTAATATGCAGTGTATCATTGACAATACCTTATAATATATCGTAATTTGTAGTGTATCAATGAAAATACCTTATAATATAACGTTATATGCAGTGTATCATTGAAAATACCTTATAATATAACGTAATATGCAGTGTATCATTGAAAATACATTATAATATAACGTAATATGCAGTGTATCTTTGAAAATACCTTATAATATAACGTAATATGCAGTGTATCATTGAAAATACCTTAGAATATATGGTAATTTGTAGTATATCATTGAAACTACCTTGTAATATATAGTAGTTTATCATTGAAAATACCTTATAATATAACGTAATATGCAATGTATCATTGAAAATACCTTATAATATAACGTAATATGCAGTGTATCATTGGAAATACCTTATAATATATCGTAATTTTTTAGTGTATCATTGAAAATACCTTATAATATATGGTAATTTGTAGTGTATCAATGACAATACCTTATAATATAACGTAATATGCAGTGTATAATTGAAAATACCTTATAATATAACGTAATATGCAGTGTATCATTGAAAATACCATATAATATATCGTAATATATAGTTTATCATTGAAAATACCTTACAATATATCGTAATATGCAGTGTATCATTGAAAATACCTTACAATGTAATGTAATATGAAGTGTATCATTGAAAATACCTCATAATATAACGTAATATGCAGTGTATCATTGAAAACATCTTATAATATAACGTAATATGCAGTGTATCATTGAAAATACCATATAATATATCGTAATATATAGTTTATCATTGAAAATACTTTATAATATAACGTAATATGCAGTGAATCATTGAAAATACCATATAATATAACGGAATATGCAGTCTACCATTGAAAATACATTATAAAATAATGTAATATGCAGTGTATCATTGAAAATACCTTATAATATATAGTAGTTTATCATTGAAAATACCTTATAATATAACGTAATATGCTGTGTATCATTGAAAATACCTTACGATAAAACGTAATATGCAGTGTATCATTGAAAATACCTTATAATATATCGTAATTTGTAGTGTATCATTGAAAATACCTTATAATATATAGTAGTTTATCATTGAAAATACCTTATAATATAACGTAATATGCAGTGTATCATTGAAAATACCATATAATATAACGTAATATGCAGTGTATCATTGAAAATACCTTAGAATATATGGTAATTCTAGTCTATCAATGAAAATACCTTATAATACAACGTAATATGCAGTGTATCATTGAAAATACCTTATAATATATCGTAATTTGTAGTGTATCATTAAAAATACCTTATAATATAACGTAATATGCAGTGTATCATTGAAAATACCTCATAATATAACGTAATATGCAGTGTATCATTGAAAACATCTTATAATATAACGTAATATGCAGTGTATAATTGAAAATACCTTATAATATAACGTAATATGCAGTGTATCATTGAAAATACCTTATGATATAATGTAATATGCAGTGTATCATTGAAAATACCTTATAATATATGGTAATTTGTAGTGTATCAATGAAAATACCTTATAATATAACGTAATATGCAGTGTATCATTGAAAATACCATATAGTATAACGTAATATGCAGTGCATCATTGAAAATACCTTATAATATAACGTAATATGCAGTGTATCATTGAAAATACCTTACGATAAAACGTAATATGCAGTGTATCATTGAAAATACCTTATGATATAATGTAATATGCAGTGTATCATTGAAAATACCTTATAATATATGGTAATTTGTAGTGTATCAATGAAAATACCTTATAATATAACGTAATATGCAGTGTATCATTGAAAATACCATATAATATATCGTAATTTGTAGTGTATCATTGAAAATACCATATAGTATAACGTAATATGCAGTGCATCATTGAAAATACCTTATAATATAACGTAATATGCAGTGTATCGTTGAAAATACCTTATAATATTACGTAATATGCAGTGTATCATTGAAAATACCTTATGATATAACGTAATATGCAGTGTATCATTGAAAATACCTTATAATATAACGTAATATGCAGTGTATCATTGAAAATACCTTATAATATATCGTAATTTGTAGTGTATCATTAAAAATACCTTATAATATAACGTAATATGCAGTGTATCATTGAAAATACCATATAATATATCGTAATTTGTAGTGTATCATTGAAAATACTTTATAATATAACGTAATATGCAGTGCATCATTGAAAATACCTTATAATATAACGTAATATGCAGTGTATCATTGAAAATACCTTATAATATTACGTAATATGCAGTGTATCATTGAAAATACCTTATGATATAACGTAATATGCAGTGTATCATTGAAAATACCTTATAATATAACGTAATATGCAGTTTATCATTGAAAATACTTTATGATATAACGTAATATGCAGTGTATCATTGAAAATACCTTATAATATAACGTAATATGCAGTGTATCATTGAAAATACCTTATGATATAACGTAATATGCAGTGTATCATTGAAAATACCTTATAATATAACGTAATATGCAGTGTATCATTGAAAATACCTTATAATATATCGTAATTTGTAGTGTATCATTAAAAATACCTTATAATATAACGTAATATGCAGTGTATCATTGAAAATACCTTATAAAATATAGTAGTTTATCATTGAAAACATCTTATAATATAACGTAATATGCAGTGTATCATTGAAAACACCTTACGATAAAACGTAATATGCAGTGTATCATTGAAAATACCTTATAATATAACGTAATATGCAGTGTATCATTGAAAATACCTTATAATATAACGTAATATGCAGTGTATCATTGAAAATACCTTATGATATAATGTAATATGCAGTGTATCATTGAAAATACCTTATAATATATGGTAATTTGTAGTGTATCAATGACAATACCTTATAATATAACGTAATATGCAGTGTATCATTGAAAATACCATATAATATATCGTAATATATAGTTTATCATTGAAAATACCTTAGAATATATGGTAATTTGAACTGTATCAATCAAAATACGTTATAATATAACGTAATATGCAGTGTATCATTGAAAATACCTTATAATATATCGTAATTTGTAGTGTATCATTAAAAATACCTTATAATATAACGTAATATGCAGTGTATCATTGAAAATACCTCATAATATAACGTAATATGCAGTGTATCATTGAAAACATCTTATAATATAACGTAATATGCAGTGTATCATTGAAAGTACCATATAATATATCGTAATTTGTAGTGTATCATTGAAAATACTTTATAATATAACGTAATATGCAGTGCATCATTGAAAATAGCTTATAATATAACGTAATATGCAGTGTATCATTGAAAATACCTTACGATAAAACGTAATATGCAGTGTATCATTGAAAATACCTTATAATATATCGTAATATGCAGTGTATCATTGAAAATACCTTATAATGTAATGTAATATGAAGTGTATCATTGAAAATACATTATAATATAACGTAATATGCAGTGTATCATTGAAAATACCTTATAATATAACGTAATATGCAGTGTATCATTGAAAATACCTTGTAATATATCGTAATTTGTAGTGTATCATTGAAAATACCTTATAATATATAGTAGTTTATCATTGAAAATACCTTATTATAAAACGTAATATTCTGTGTATCATTGAAAATACCTTATAATATAACGTAATATGCAGTGTATCATTGAAAATACCTTATAATATGACGTAATATGCAGTGTATCATTGAAAATACCTTATAATATAACGTAATATGCAGTGTATCATTGGAAATACCTTATAATATATCGTAATTTTTTAGTGTATCATTGAAAATACCTAATAATATAACGTAATATGCAGTGTATCATTGGAAATACCTTATATTATATCGTAATTTGTAGTGTATCATTGAAAATACCTTATAATATATGGTAATTTGTAGTGTATCAATGAAAATACCTTATAATATAACGTAATATGCAGTGTATCATTGAAAATACCTTATAATATAACGTAATATGCAGTGTATCATTGAAAATACCTTATAATATATAGTAGTTTATCATTGAAAATACCTTATAATATAACGTAATATTCTGTGTATCATTGAAAATACCTTATAATATAACGTAATATGCAGTGTATCATTGAAAATACCTTATAATTTAACGTAATATGCAGTGTATCATTGAAAATGCCTTAGAATATATGGTAATTCTAGTCTATCAATGAAAATACCTTATAATATAACGTAATATGCAGTGTATCATTGAAAATTCCTTATAATATAACGTAATATGCAGAGTATCATTGGAAATACCTTATAATATATCGTAATTTTTTAGTGTATCATTGAAAATACCTAATAATATAACGTAATATGCAGTGTATCATCGAAAATACCTTATAATAAAACGTAATATGCAGTGTATCATTGAAAATACCTTATAATTTAACGTAATATGCAGTGTATCATTGAAAATACCTTAGAATATATGGTAATTCTAGTCTATCAATGAAAATACCTTATAATATAACGTAATATGCAGTGTATCATTCAAAATACCTTATAATATGACGTAATATGCAGTGTATCATTGGAAGTACCTTATACTATATCGTAATTTGTAGTGTATCATTGATAATACCTTATAATATATGGTAATTTGTAGTGTATCAATGAAAATACCTTATAATATAACGTAATATTCTGTGTATCATTGAAAATACCTTATAATATAACGTAATATTCTGTGTATCATTGAAAATACATTATAATATAACGTAATATGCAGTGTATCATTGAAAATACCTTATAATATAACGTAATATGCAGTGTATCATTGAAAATACCTTGTAATATATCGTAATTTGTAGTGTATCATTGAAAATACTATTATATTATATCGTAATTTGTAGTGTATCATTGAAAATACCTTATAATATATGGTAATTTGTAGTGTATCAATGAAAATACCTTATAATATAACGTAATATGCAGTGTATCATTGAAAATACCTTATAATATAACGTAATATGCAGTGTATCATTGAAAATACCTTATAATATAACGTAATATGCAGTGTATCATTAAAAATACCTTATAATATAACGTAATATGCAGTGTATCATTGAAAAAACCTTATAATATAACGTAATATACAGTATATCATTGAAAATACCTTAAAATATATGGTAATTCTAGTCTATCAATGAAAATACCTTATAATGTAACGTAATATGCAGTGTATCATTGAAAATACCTTATAATATAACGTAATATGCAGTGTATCATTGAAAATACCTTAGAATATATGGTAATTCTAGTCTATCAATGAAAATACCTTATAATATAACGTAATATGCAGTGTATCAGTGTAAATACCTTATAATATATCGTAATTTGTAGTGTATCATTGAAAATACCTTATAATATATAGTAGTTTATCATTGAAAATACCTTATAATATAACGTAATATGCAGTGTATCAGTGAAAATACCTTATAATATATCGTAATTTGTAGTGTATCATTGAAAATACCTTATAATATATAGTAGTTTATCATTGAAAATACCTTATAATATAACGTAATATGCTGTGTATCATTGAAAATACCTTATAATATATCGTAATTTGTAGTGTATCAATGAAAATACCTTATAATATAAAGTAATATGCAGTGTATCATTGACAATACCTTATAATATATCGTAATTTGTAGTGTATCAATGAAAATACCTTATAATATAACGTAATATGCAGTGTATCATTGAAAATACCATATAATATATCGTAATTTGTAGTGTATCATTGAAAATACCATATAGTATAACGTAATATGCAGTGCATCATTGAAAATACCTTATAATATAACGTAATATGCAGTGTATCGTTGAAAATACCTTATAATATTACGTAATATGCAGTGTATCATTGAAAATACCTTATAATATAACGTAATATGCAGTGTATCATTGAAAATACCTTATAATATAACGTAATATGCAGTGTATCATTGAAAATACCTTATAATATATCGTAATTTGTAGTGTATCATTAAAAATACCTTATAATATAACGTAATATGCAGTGTATCATTGAAAATACCATATAATATATCGTAATTTGTAGTGTATCATTGAAAATACTTTATAATATAACGTAATATGCAGTGCATCATTGAAAATACCTTATAATATAACGTAATATGCAGTGTATCATTGAAAATACCTTATAATATTACGTAATATGCAGTGTATCATTGAAAATACCTTATGATATAACGTAATATGCAGTGTATCATTGAAAATACCTTATAATATAACGTAATATGCAGTTTATCATTGAAAATACTTTATGATATAACGTAATATGCAGTGTATCATTGAAAATACCTTATAATATAACGTAATATGCAGTGTATCATTGAAAATACCTTATGATATAACGTAATATGCAGTGTATCATTGAAAATACCTTATAATATAACGTAATATGCAGTGTATCATTGAAAATACCTTATAATATATCGTAATTTGTAGTGTATCATTAAAAATACCTTATAATATAACGTAATATGCAGTGTATCATTGAAAATACCATATAATATATCGTAATTTGTAGTGTATCATTGAAAATACTTTATAATATAACGTAATATGCAGTGCATCATTGAAAATACCTTATAATATAACGTAATATGCAGTGTATCATTGAAAATACCTTATAATATTACGTAATATGCAGTGTATCATTGAAAATACCTTATGATATAACGTAATATGCAGTGTATCATTGAAAATACCTTATAATATAACGTAATATGCAGTTTATCATTGAAAATACTTTATGATATAACGTAATATGCAGTGTATCATTGAAAATACCTTATAATATAACGTAATATGCAGTGTATCATTGAAAATACCTTATGATATAACGTAATATGCAGTGTATCATTGAAAATACCTTATAATATAACGTAATATGCAGTGTATCATTGAAAATACCTTATAATATATCGTAATTTGTAGTGTATCATTAAAAATACCTTATAATATAACGTAATATGCAGTGTATCATTGAAAATACCTTATAAAATATAGTAGTTTATCATTGAAAACATCTTATAATATAACGTAATATGCAGTGTATCATTGAAAATACCTTACGATAAAACGTAATATGCAGTGTATCATTGAAAATACCTTATAATATAACGTAATATGCAGTGTATCATTGAAAATACCTTATAATATAACGTAATATGCAGTGTATCATTGAAAATACCTTATGATATAATGTAATATGCAGTGTATCATTGAAAATACCTTATAATATATGGTAATTTGTAGTGTATCAATGACAATACCTTATAATATAACGTAATATGCAGTGTATCATTGAAAATACCATATAATATATCGTAATATATAGTTTATCATTGAAAATACCTTAGAATATATGGTAATTTGAACTGTATCAATCAAAATACGTTATAATATAACGTAATATGCAGTGTATCATTGAAAATACCTTATAATATATCGTAATTTGTAGTGTATCATTAAAAATACCTTATAATATAACGTAATATGCAGTGTATCATTGAAAATACCTCATAATATAACGTAATATGCAGTGTATCATTGAAAACATCTTATAATATAACGTAATATGCAGTGTATCATTGGAAATACCTTATATTATATCGTAATTTGTAGTGTATCATTGAAAATACCTTATAATATATGGTAATTTGTAGTGTATCAATGAAAATACCTTATAATATAACGTAATATGCAGTGTATCATTGAAAATACCTTATAATATAACGTAATATGCAGTGTATCATTGAAAATACCTTATAATATATAGTAGTTTATCATTGAAAATACCTTATAATATAACGTAATATTCTGTGTATCATTGAAAATACCTTATAATATAACGTAATATGCAGTGTATCATTGAAAATACCTTATAATATATCGTAATTTGTAGTGTATCATTAAAAATACCTTATAATATAACGTAATATGCAGTGTATCATTGAAAATACCATATAATATATCGTAATTTGTAGTGTATCATTGAAAATACTTTATAATATAACGTAATATGCAGTGCATCATTGAAAATACCTTATAATATAACGTAATATGCAGTGTATCATTGAAAATACCTTATAATATTACGTAATATGC
Organism: Lasioglossum lativentre; assembly: GCA_916610255.1. Classification (NCBI taxonomy): domain Eukaryota; kingdom Metazoa; phylum Arthropoda; class Insecta; order Hymenoptera; family Halictidae; genus Lasioglossum; species Lasioglossum lativentre. The sequence continues at coordinate 262,908 of CAKAJI010000721.1, read as the reverse complement.
AGTGTATCATTGAAAATACCTTATGATATAACGTAATATGCAGTGTATCATTGAAAATACCTTATAATATAACGTAATATGCAGTTTATCATTGAAAATACTTTATGATATAACGTAATATGCAGTGTATCATTGAAAATACCTTATAATATAACGTAATATGCAGTGTATCATTGAAAATACCTTATGATATAACGTAATATGCAGTGTATCATTGAAAATACCTTATAATATAACGTAATATGCAGTGTATCATTGAAAATACCTTATAATATATCGTAATTTGTAGTGTATCATTAAAAATACCTTATAATATAACGTAATATGCAGTGTATCATTGAAAATACCTTATAAAATATAGTAGTTTATCATTGAAAACATCTTATAATATAACGTAATATGCAGTGTATCATTGAAAACACCTTACGATAAAACGTAATATGCAGTGTATCATTGAAAATACCTTATAATATAACGTAATATGCAGTGTATCATTGAAAATACCTTATAATATAACGTAATATGCAGTGTATCATTGAAAATACCTTATGATATAATGTAATATGCAGTGTATCATTGAAAATACCTTATAATATATGGTAATTTGTAGTGTATCAATGACAATACCTTATAATATAACGTAATATGCAGTGTATCATTGAAAATACCATATAATATATCGTAATATATAGTTTATCATTGAAAATACCTTAGAATATATGGTAATTTGAACTGTATCAATCAAAATACGTTATAATATAACGTAATATGCAGTGTATCATTGAAAATACCTTATAATATATCGTAATTTGTAGTGTATCATTAAAAATACCTTATAATATAACGTAATATGCAGTGTATCATTGAAAATACCTCATAATATAACGTAATATGCAGTGTATCATTGAAAACATCTTATAATATAACGTAATATGCAGTGTATCATTGAAAATACCTTATATTATATCGTAATTTGTAGTGTATCATTGAAAATACCTTATAATATATGGTAATTTGTAGTGTATCAATGAAAATACCTTATAATATAACGTAATATGCAGTGTATCATTGAAAATACCTTATAATATAACGTAATATGCAGTGTATCATTGAAAATACCTTATAATATATAGTAGTTTATCATTGAAAATACCTTATAATATAACGTAATATTCTGTGTATCATTGAAAATACCTTATAATATAACGTAATATGCAGTGTATCATTGAAAATACCTTATAATTTAACGTAATATGCAGTGTATCATTGAAAATGCCTTAGAATATATGGTAATTCTAGTCTATCAATGAAAATACCTTATAATATAACGTAATATGCAGTGTATCATTGAAAATTCCTTATAATATAACGTAATATGCAGAGTATCATTGGAAATACCTTATAATATATCGTAATTTTTTAGTGTATCATTGAAAATACCTAATAATATAACGTAATATGCAGTGTATCATCGAAAATACCTTATAATAAAACGTAATATGCAGTGTATCATTGAAAATACCTTATAATTTAACGTAATATGCAGTGTATCATTGAAAATACCTTAGAATATATGGTAATTCTAGTCTATCAATGAAAATACCTTATAATATAACGTAATATGCAGTGTATCATTCAAAATACCTTATAATATGACGTAATATGCAGTGTATCATTGGAAGTACCTTATACTATATCGTAATTTGTAGTGTATCATTGATAATACCTTATAATATATGGTAATTTGTAGTGTATCAATGAAAATACCTTATAATATAACGTAATATTCTGTGTATCATTGAAAATACCTTATAATATAACGTAATATTCTGTGTATCATTGAAAATACATTATAATATAACGTAATATGCAGTGTATCATTGAAAATACCTTATAATATAACGTAATATGCAGTGTATCATTAAAAATACCTTATAATATAACGTAATATGCAGTGTATCATTGAAAAAACCTTATAATATAACGTAATATACAGTATATCATTGAAAATACCTTAAAATATATGGTAATTCTAGTCTATCAATGAAAATACCTTATAATGTAACGTAATATGCAGTGTATCATTGAAAATACCTTATAATATAACGTAATATGCAGTGTATCATTGAAAATACCTTAGAATATATGGTAATTCTAGTCTATCAATGAAAATACCTTATAATATAACGTAATATGCAGTGTATCAGTGTAAATACCTTATAATATATCGTAATTTGTAGTGTATCATTGAAAATACCTTATAATATATAGTAGTTTATCATTGAAAATACCTTATAATATAACGTAATATGCAGTGTATCATTGAAAATACCTTATAATATAACGTAATATGCAGTGTATCAGTGAAAATACCTTATAATATATCGTAATTTGTAGTGTATCATTGAAAATACCTTATAATATATAGTAGTTTATCATTGAAAATACCTTATAATATAACGTAATATGCTGTGTATCATTGAAAATACCTTATAATATATCGTAATTTGTAGTGTATCAATGAAAATACCTTATAATATAAAGTAATATGCAGTGTATCATTGACAATACCTTATAATATATCGTAATTTGTAGTGTATCAATGAAAATACCTTATAATATAACGTAATATGCAGTGTATCATTGAAAATACCATATAATATATCGTAATTTGTAGTGTATCATTGAAAATACCATATAGTATAACGTAATATGCAGTGCATCATTGAAAATACCTTATAATATAACGTAATATGCAGTGTATCGTTGAAAATACCTTATAATATTACGTAATATGCAGTGTATCATTGAAAATACCTTATAATATAACGTAATATGCAGTGTATCATTGAAAATACCTTATAATATAACGTAATATGCAGTGTATCATTGAAAATACCTTATAATATATCGTAATTTGTAGTGTATCATTAAAAATACCTTATAATATAACGTAATATGCAGTGTATCATTGAAAATACCATATAATATATCGTAATTTGTAGTGTATCATTGAAAATACTTTATAATATAACGTAATATGCAGTGCATCATTGAAAATACCTTATAATATAACGTAATATGCAGTGTATCATTGAAAATACCTTATAATATTACGTAATATGCAGTGTATCATTGAAAATACCTTATGATATAACGTAATATGCAGTGTATCATTGAAAATACCTTATAATATAACGTAATATGCAGTTTATCATTGAAAATACTTTATGATATAACGTAATATGCAGTGTATCATTGAAAATACCTTATAATATAACGTAATATGCAGTGTATCATTGAAAATACCTTATGATATAACGTAATATGCAGTGTATCATTGAAAATACCTTATAATATAACGTAATATGCAGTGTATCATTGAAAATACCTTATAATATATCGTAATTTGTAGTGTATCATTAAAAATACCTTATAATATAACGTAATATGCAGTGTATCATTGAAAATACCTTATAAAATATAGTAGTTTATCATTGAAAACATCTTATAATATAACGTAATATGCAGTGTATCAATGACAATACCTTATAATATAACGTAATATGCAGTGTATCATTGAAAATACCATATAATATATCGTAATATATAGTTTATCATTGAAAATACCTTAGAATATATGGTAATTTGAACTGTATCAATCAAAATACGATATAATATAACGTAATATGCAGTGTATCATTGAAAATACCTTATAATATATCGTAATTTGTAGTGTATCATTGAAAATACCTTATAATATAACGTAATATGCAGTGTATCATTGAAAATACCTCATAATATAACGTAATATGCAGTGTATCATTGAAAATACCTTATAATATAACGTAATATGCAGTGTATCATTGAAAGTACCATATAATATATCGTAATTTGTAGTGTATCATTGAAAATACTTCATAATATAACGTAATATGCAGTGCATCATTGAAAATAGCTTATAATATAACGTAATATGCAGTGTATCATTGAAAATACCTTACGATAAAACGTAATATGCAGTGTATCATTGAAAATACCTTATAATATATCGTAATATGCAGTGTATCATTGAAAATACCTTATAATGTAATGTAATATGAAGTGTATCATTGAAAATACATTATAATATAACGTAATATGCAGTGTATCATTGAAAATACCTTATAATATAACGTAATATGCAGTGTATCATTGAAAATACCTTATAATATATCGTAATTTGTAGTGTATCATTGAAAATACCTTATAATATATAGTAGTTTATCATTGAAAATACCTTATTATAAAACGTAATATTCTGTGTATCATTGAAAATACCTTATAATATAACGTAATATGCAGTGTATCATTGAAAATACCTTATAATATGACGTAATATGCAGTGTATCATTGAAAATACCTTATAATATAACGTAATATGCAGTGTATCATTGGAAATACCTTATAATATATCGTAATTTTTTAGTGTATCATTGAAAATACCTAATAATATAACGTAATATGCAGTGTATCATTGGAAATACCTTATATTATATCGTAATTTGTAGTGTATCATTGAAAATACCTTATAATATAACGTAATATGCAGTGTATCATTGAAAATACCTTAGAATATATGGTAATTCTAGTCTATCAATGAAAATACCTTATAATATAACGTAATATGCAGTGTATCAGTGTAAATACCTTATAATATATCGTAATTTGTAGTGTATCATTGAAAATACCTTATAATATATAGTAGTTTATCATTGAAAATACCTTATGATATAACGTAATATGCAGTGTATCATTGAAAATACCTTATAATATAACGTAATATGCAGTTTATCATTGAAAATACTTTATGATATAACGTAATATGCAGTGTATCATTGAAAATACCTTATAATATATCGTAATTTGTAGTGTATCATTAAAAATACCTTATAATATAACGTAATATGCAGTGTATCATTGAAAATACCTTATAAAATATAGTAGTTTATCATTGAAAACATCTTATAATATAACGTAATATGCAGTGTATCATTGAAAACACCTTACGATAAAACGTAATATGCAGTGTATCATTGAAAATACCTTATAATATAACGTAATATGCAGTGTATCATTGAAAATACCTTATAATATAACGTAATATGCAGTGTATCATTGAAAATACCTTATGATATAATGTAATATGCAGTGTATCATTGAAAATACCTTATAATATATGGTAATTTGTAGTGTATCAATGACAATACCTTATAATATAACGTAATATGCAGTGTATCATTGAAAATACCATATAATATATCGTAATATATAGTTTATCATTGAAAATACCTTAGAATATATGGTAATTTGAACTGTATCAATCAAATTACGATATAATATAACGTAATATGCAGTGTATCATTGAAAATACCTTATAATATATCGTAATTTGTAGTGTATCATTGAAAATACCTTATAATATAACGTAATATGCAGTGTATCATTGAAAATACCTTATAATATAACGTAATATGCAGTGTATCATTGAAAACATCTTATAATATAACGTAATATGCAGTGTATCATTGAAAGTACCATATAATATATCGTAATTTGTAGTGTATCATTGAAAATACTTTATAATATAACGTAATATGCAGTGCATCATTGAAAATAGCTTATAATATAACGTAATATGCAGTGTATCATTGAAAATACCTTACGATAAAACGTAATATGCAGTGTATCATTGAAAATACCTTATAATATATCGTAATATGCAGTGTATCATTGAAAATACCTTATAATGTAATGTAATATGAAGTGTATCATTGAAAATACATTATAATATAACGTAATATGCAGTGTATCATTGAAAATACCTTATAATATAACGTAATATGCAGTGTATCATTGAAAATACCTTATAATATGACGTAATATGCAGTGTATCATTGAAAATACCTTATAATATAACGTAATATGCAGTGTATCATTGGAAATACCTTATAATATATCGTAATTTTTTAGTGTATCATTGAAAATACCTAATAATATAACGTAATATGCAGTGTATCATTGGAAATACCTTATATTATATCGTAATTTGTAGTGTATCATTGAAAATACCTTATAATATATGGTAATTTGTAGTGTATCAATGAAAATACCTTATAATATAACGTAATATGCAGTGTATCATTGAAAATACCTTATAATATAACGTAATATGCAGTTTATCATTGAAAATACCTTATAATATATAGTAGTTTATCATTGAAAATACCTTATAATATAACGTAATATTCTGTGTATCATTGAAAATACCTAATAATATAACGTAATATGCAGTGTATCATTGAAAATACCTTATAATTTAACGTAATATGCAGTGTATCATTGAAAATGCCTTAGAATATATGGTAATTCTAGTCTATCAATGAAAATACCTTATAATATAACGTAATATGCAGTGTATCATTGAAAATTCCTTATAATATAACGTAATATGCAGAGTATCATTGGAAATACCTTATAATATATCGTAATTTTTTAGTGTATCATTGAAAATACCTAATAATATAACGTAATATGCAGTGTATCATCGAAAATACCTTATAATAAAACGTAATATGCAGTGTATCATTGAAAATACCTTATAATTTAACGTAATATGCAGTGTATCATTGAAAATACCTTAGAATATATGGTAATTCTAGTCTATCAATGAAAATACCTTATAATATAACGTAATATGCAGTGTATCATTCAAAATACCTTATAATATGACGTAATATGCAGTGTATCATTGGAAGTACCTTATACTATATCGTAATTTGTAGCGTATCATTGATAATACCTTATAATATATGGTAATTTGTAGTGTATCAATGAAAATACCTTATAATATAACGTAATATTCTGTGTATCATTGAAAATACCTTATAATATAACGTAATATTCTGTGTATCATTGAAAATACATTATAATATAACGTAATATGCAGTGTATCATTGAAAATACCTTATAATATAACGTAATATGCAGTGTATCATTGAAAATACCTTGTAATATATCGTAATTTGTAGTGTATCATTGAAAATACTATTATATTATATCGTAATTTGTAGTGTATCATTGAAAATACCTTATAATATATGGTAATTTGTAGTGTATCAATGAAAATACCTTATAATATAACGTAATATGCAGTGTATCATTGAAAATACCTTATAATATAACGTAATATGCAGTGTATCATTGAAAATACCTTATAATATAACGTAATATGCAGTGTATCATTAAAAATACCTTATAATATAACGTAATATGCAGTGTATCATTGAAAACACCTTATAATATAACGTAATATACAGTATATCATTGAAAATACCTTAAAATATATGGTAATTCTAGTCTATCAATGAAAATACCTTATAATGTAACGTAATATGCAGTGTATCATTGAAAATACCTTATAATATAACGTAATATGCAGTGTATCATTGAAAATACCTTAGAATATATGGTAATTCTAGTCTATCAATGAAAATACCTTATAATATAACGTAATATGCAGTGTATCTGTGTAAATACCTTATAATATATCGTAATTTGTAGTGTATCATTGAAAATACCTTATAATATATAGTAGTTTATCATTGAAAATACCTTATAATATAACGTAATATGCAGTGTATCATTGAAAATACCTTATAATATAACGTAATATGCAGTGTATCAGTGAAAATACCTTATAATATATCGTAATTTGTAGTGTATCATTGAAAATACCTTATAATATATAGTAGTTTATCATTGAAAATACCTTATAATATAACGTAATATGCTGTGTATCATTGAAAATACCTTATAATATATCGTAATTTGTAGTGTATCAATGAAAATACCTCATAATATAACGTAATATGCAGTGTATCATTGACAATACCTTATAATATATCGTAATTTGTAGTGTATCAATGAAAATACCTTATAATATAACGTTATATGCAGTGTATCATTGAAAATACCTTATAATATAACGTAATATGCAGTGTGTCATTGAAAATACCTTATAATATAACGTAATATGCAGTGTATCTTTGAAAATACCTTATAATATAACGTAATATGCAGTGTATCATTGAAAATACCTTAGAATATATGGTAATTTGTAGTATATCATTGAAACTACCTTGTAATATATAGTAGTTTATCATTGAAAATACCTTATAATATAACGTAATATGCAATGTATCATTGAAAATACCTTATAATATAACGTAATATGCAGTGTATCATTGGAAATACCTTATAATATATCGTAATTTTTTAGTGTATCATTGAAAATACCTTATAATATATGGTAATTTGTAGTGTATCAATGACAATACCTTATAATATAACGTAATATGCAGTGTATCATTGAAAATACCTTATAATATAACGTAATATGCAGTGTATCATTGAAAACATCTTATAATATAACGTAATATGCAGTGTATCATTGAAAATACCATATAATATATCGTAATATATAGTTTATCATTGAAAATACTTTATAATATAACGTAATATGCAGTGTATCATTGAAAATACCTTATAATATAACGGAATATGCAGTCTACCATTGAAAATACATTATAAAATAATGTAATATGCAGTGTATCATTGAAAATACCTTATAATATATAGTAGTTTATCATTGAAAATACCTTATAATATAACGTAATATGCTGTGTATCATTGAAAATACCTTACGATAAAACGTAATATGCAGTGTATCATTGAAAATACCTTATAATATATCGTAATTTGTAGTGTATCATTGAAAATACCTTATAATATATAGTAGTTTATCATTGAAAATACCTTATAATATAACGTAATATGCAGTGTATCATTGAAAATACCATATAATATAACGTAATATGCAGTGTATCATTGAAAATACCTTATAATATATGGTAATTTGTAGTGTATCAATGAAAATACCTTATAATATAACGTAATATGCAGTGTATCATTGAAAATACCATATAATATATCGTAATATATAGTTTATCATTGAAAATACTTTATAATATAACGTAATATGCAGTGTATCATTGAAAATACCATATAATATAACGTAATATGCAGTGTATCATTGAAAATACCTTAGAATATATGGTAATTCTAGTCTATCAATGAAAATACCTTATAATACAACGTAATATGCAGTGTATCATTGAAAATACCTTATAATATATCGTAATTTGTAGTGTATCATTGAAAATACCATATAGTATAACGTAATATGCAGTGCATCATTGAAAATACCTTATAATATAACGTAATATGCAGTGTATCATTGAAAATACCTTATAATATAACGTAATATGCAGTGTATCATTGAAAATACCATATAGTATAACGTAATATGCAGTGCATCATTGAAAATACCTTATAATATAACGTAATATGCAGTGTATCATTGAAAATACCTTACGATAAAACGTAATATGCAGTGTATCATTGAAAATACCTTATGATATAATGTAATATGCAGTGTATCATTGAAAATACCTTATAATATATGGTAATTTGTAGTGTATCAATGAAAATACCTTATAATATAACGTAATATGCAGTGTATCATTGAAAATACCATATAATATATCGTAATTTGTAGTGTATCATTGAAAATACCATATAGTATAACGTAATATGCAGTGCATCATTGAAAATACCTTATAATATAACGTAATATGCAGTGTATCGTTGAAAATACCTTATAATATTACGTAATATGCAGTGTATCATTGAAAATACCTTATGATATAATGTAATATGCAGTGTATCATTGAAAATACCTTATAATATATGGTAATTTGTAGTGTATCAATGACAATACCTTATAATATAACGTAATATGCAGTGTATCATTGAAAATACCATATAATATATCGTAATATATAGTTTATCATTGAAAATACCTTAGAATATATGGTAATTTGAACTGTATCAATCAAAATACGATATAATATAACGTAATATGCAGTGTATCATTGAAAATACCTTATAATATATCGTAATTTGTAGTGTATCATTGAAAATACCTTATAATATAACGTAATATGCAGTGTATCATTGAAAATACCTCATAATATAACGTAATATGCAGTGTATCATTGAAAACATCTTATAATATAACGTAATATGCAGTGTATCATTGAAAGTACCATATAATATACCGTAATTTGTAGTGTATCATTGAAAATACTTCATAATATAACGTAATATGCAGTGCATCATTGAAAATAGCTTATAATATAACGTAATATGCAGTGTATCATTGAAAATACCTTACGATAAAACGTAATATGCAGTGTATCATTGAAAATACCTTATAATATATCGTAATATGCAGTGTATCATTGAAAATACCTTATAATGTAATGTAATATGAAGTGTATCATTGAAAATACATTATAATATAACGTAATATGCAGTGTATCATTGAAAATACCTTATAATATAACGTAATATGCAGTGTATCATTGAAAATACCTTGTAATATATCGTAATTTGTAGTGTATCATTGAAAATACCTTATAATATATAGTAGTTTATCATTGAAAATACCTTATTATAAAACGTAATATTCTGTGTATCATTGAAAATACCTTATAATATAACGTAATATGCAGTGTATCATTGAAAATACCTTATAATATGACGTAATATGCAGTGTATCATTGAAAATACCTTATAATATAACGTAATATGCAGTGTATCATTGGAAATACCTTATAATATATCGTAATTTTTTAGTGTATCATTGAAAATACCTAATAATATAACGTAATATGCAGTGTATCATTGGAAATACCTTATATTATATCGTAATTTGTAGTGTATCATTGAAAATACCTTATAATATATGGTAATTTGTAGTGTATCAATGAAAATACCTTATAATATAACGTAATATGCAGTGTATCATTGAAAATACCTTATAATATAACGTAATATGCAGTTTATCATTGAAAATACCTTATAATATATAGTAGTTTATCATTGAAAATACCTTATAATATAACGTAATATTCTGTGTATCATTGAAAATACCTAATAATATAACGTAATATGCAGTGTATCATTGAAAATACCTTATAATTTAACGTAATATGCAGTGTATCATTGAAAATGCCTTAGAATATATGGTAATTCTAGTCTATCAATGAAAATACCTTATAATATAACGTAATATGCAGTGTATCATTGAAAATTCCTTATAATATAACGTAATATGCAGAGTATCATTGGAAATACCTTATAATATATCGTAATTTTTTAGTGTATCATTGAAAATACCTAATAATATAACGTAATATGCAGTGTATCATCGAAAATACCTTATAATAAAACGTAATATGCAGTGTATCATTGAAAATACCTTATAATTTAACGTAATATGCAGTGTATCATTGAAAATACCTTAGAATATATGGTAATTCTAGTCTATCAATGAAAATACCTTATAATATAACGTAATATGCAGTGTATCATTCAAAATACCTTATAATATGACGTAATATGCAGTGTATCATTGGAAGTACCTTATACTATATCGTAATTTGTAGTGTATCATTGATAATACCTTATAATATATGGTAATTTGTAGTGTATCAATGAAAATACCTTATAATATAACGTAATATTCTGTGTATCATTGAAAATACCTTATAATATAACGTAATATTCTGTGTATCATTGAAAATACATTATAATATAACGTAATATGCAGTGTATCATTGAAAATACCTTATAATATAACGTAATATGCAGTGTATCATTGAAAATACCTTGTAATATAACGTAATTTGTAGTGTATCATTGAAAATACTATTATATTATATCGTAATTTGTAGTGTATCATTGAAAATACCTTATAATATATGGTAATTTGTAGTGTATCAATGAAAATACCTTATAATATAACGTAATATGCAGTGTATCATTGAAAATACCTTATAATATAACGTAATATGCAGTGTATCATTGAAAATACCTTATAATATAACGTAATATGCAGTGTATCATTAAAAATACCTTATAATATAACGTAATATGCAGTGTATCATTGAAAACACCTTATAATATAACGTAATATACAGTATATCATTGAAAATACCTTAAAATATATGGTAATTCTAGTCTATCAATGAAAATACCTTATAATGTAACGTAATATGCAGTGTATCATTGAAAATACCTTATAATATAACGTAATATGCAGTGTATCATTGAAAATACCTTAGAATATATGGTAATTCTAGTCTATCAATGAAAATACCTTATAATATAACGTAATATGCAGTGTATCAGTGTAAATACCTTATAATATATCGTAATTTGTAGTGTATCATTGAAAATACCTTATAATATATAGTAGTTTATCATTGAAAATACCTTATAATATAACGTAATATGCAGTGTATCATTGAAAATACATTATAATATAACGTAATATGCAGTGTATCATTGAAAATACCTTATAATATATAGTAGTTTATCATTGAAAATACCTTATAATATAACGTAATATGCAGTGTATCATTGAAAATACCTTATAATATAACGTAATATGCAGTGTATCAGTGAAAATACCTTATAATATATCGTAATTTGTAGTGTATCAATGAAAATACCTTATAATATAACGTAATATGCAGTGTATCATTGAAAATACCTTATAATATAACATAATATGCAGTGTATCATTGAAAATACATTATAATATAACGTAATATGCAGTGTATCTTTGAAAATACCTTATAATATAACGTAATATGCAGTGTATCATTGAAAATACCTTAGAATATATGGTAATTTGTAGTATATCATTGAAACTACCTTGTAATATATAGTAGTTTATCATTGAAAATACCTTATAATATAACGTAATATGCAATGTATCATTGAAAATACCTTATAATATAACGTAATATGCAGTGTATCATTGGAAATACCTTATAATATATCGTAATTTTTTAGTGTATCATTGAAAATACCTTATAATATATGGTAATTTGTAGTGTATCAATGACAATACCTTATAATATAACGTAATATGCAGTGTATCATTGAAAATACCTTATAATATAACGTAATATGCAGTGTATCATTGAAAACATCTTATAATATAACGTAATATGCAGTGTATCATTGAAAATACCATATAATATATCGTAATATATAGTTTATCATTGAAAATACGTTATAATATAACGTAATATGCAGTGTATCATTGAAAATACCTTATAATATAACGTAATATGCAGTCTACCATTGAAAATACATTATAAAATAATGTAATATGCAGTGTATCATTGAAAATACCTTATAATATATAGTAGTTTATCATTGAAAATACCTTATAATATAACGTAATATGCTGTGTATCATTGAAAATACCTTACGATAAAACGTAATATGCAGTGTATCATTGAAAATACCTTATAATATATCGTAATTTGTAGTGTATCATTGAAAATACCTTATAATATATAGTAGTTTATCATTGAAAATACCTTATAATATAACGTAATATGCAGTGTATCATTGAAAATACCATATAATATAACGTAATATGCAGTGTATCATTGAAAATACCTTATAATATATGGTAATTTGTAGTGTATCAATGAAAATACCTTATAATATAACGTAATATGCAGTGTATCATTGAAAATACCATATAATATATCGTAATATATAGTTTATCATTGAAAATACTTTATAATATAACGTAATATGCAGTGTATCATTGAAAATACCATATAATATAACGTAATATGCAGTGTATCATTGAAAATACCTTAGAATATATGGTAATTCTAGTCTATCAATGAAAATACCTTATAATACAACGTAATATGCAGTGTATCATTGAAAATACCTTATAATATATCGTAATTTGTAGTGTATCATTGAAAATACCATATAGTATAACGTAATATGCAGTGCATCATTGAAAATACCTTATAATATAACGTAATATGCAGTGTATCATTGAAAATACCTTATAATATAACGTAATATGCAGTGTATCATTGAAAATACCTTATAATATAACGTAATATGCAGTGTATCATTGAAAACACCTTATAATATAACGTAATATACAGTATATCATTGAAAATACCTTAAAATATATGGTAATTCTAGTCTATCAATGAAAATACCTTATAATGTAACGTAATATGCAGTGTATCATTGAAAATACCTTATAATATAACGTAATATGCAGTGTATCATTGAAAATACCTTAGAATATATGGTAATTCTAGTCTATCAATGAAAATACCTTATAATATAACGTAATATGCAGTGTATCAGTGTAAATACCTTATAATATATCGTAATTTGTAGTGTATCATTGAAAATACCTTATAATATATAGTAGTTTATCATTGAAAATACCTTATAATATAACGTAATATGCAGTGTATCATTGAAAATACCTTATAATATAACGTAATATGCAGTGTATCAGTGAAAATACCTTATAATATATCGTAATTTGTAGTGTATCATTGAAAATACCTTATAATATATAGTAGTTTATCATTGAAAATACCTTATAATATAACGTAATATGCTGTGTATCATTGAAAATACCTTATAATATATCGTAATTTGTAGTGTATCAATGAAAATACCTCATAATATAACGTAATATGCAGTGTATCATTGACAATACCTTATAATATATCGTAATTTGTAGTGTATCAATGAAAATACCTTATAATATAACGTTATATGCAGTGTATCATTGAAAATACCTTATAATATAACGTAATATGCAGTGTGTCATTGAAAATACCTTATAATATAACGTAATATGCAGTGTATCTTTGAAAATACCTTATAATATAACGTAATATGCAGTGTATCATTGAAAATACCTTAGAATATATGGTAATTTGTAGTATATCATTGAAACTACCTTGTAATATATAGTAGTTTATCATTGAAAATACCTTATAATATAACGTAATATGCAATGTATCATTGAAAATACCTTATAATATAACGTAATATGCAGTGTATCATTGGAAATACCTTATAATATATCGTAATTTTTTAGTGTATCATTGAAAATACCTTATAATATATCGTAATTTGTAGTGTATCAATGAAAATACCTTATAATATAACGTAATATGCAGTGTATCATTGAAAATACCTTATAATATAACGTAATATGCAGTGTATCATTGAAAACATCTTATAATATAACGTAATATGCAGTGTATCATTGAAAATACCATATAATATATCGTAATATATAGTTTATCATTGAAAATACTTTATAATATAACGTAATATGCAGTGAATCATTGAAAATACCATATAATATAACGGAATATGCAGTCTACCATTGAAAATACATTATAAAATAATGTAATATGCAGTGTATCATTGAAAATACCTTTTAATATATAGTAGTTTATCATTGAAAATACCTTATAATATAACGTAATATGCTGTGTATCATTGAAAATACCTTACGATAAAACGTAATATGCAGTGTATCATTGAAAATACCTTATAATATATCGTAATTTGTAGTGTATCATTGAAAATACCTTATAATATATAGTAGTTTATCATTGAAAATACCTTATAATATAACGTAATATGCAGTGTATCATTGAAAATACCATATAATATAACGTAATATGCAGTGTATCATTGAAAATACCTTATAATATATGGTAATTTGTAGTGTATCAATGAAAATACCTTATAATATAACGTAATATGCAGTGTATCATTGAAAATACCATATAATATATCGTAATATATAGTTTATCATTGAAAATACTTTATAATATAACGTAATATGCAGTGTATCATTGAAAATACCATATAATATAACGTAATATGCAGTGTATCATTGAAAATACCTTAGAATATATGGTAATTCTAGTCTATCAATGAAAATACCTTATAATACAACGTAATATGCAGTGTATCATTGAAAATACCTTATAATATATCGTAATTTGTAGTGTATCATTGAAAATACCATATAGTATAACGTAATATGCAGTGCATCATTGAAAATACCTTATAATATAACGTAATATGCAGTGTATCATTGAAAATACCTTATAATATAACGTAATATGCAGTGTATCATTGAAAATACCATATAGTATAACGTAATATGCAGTGCATCATTGAAAATACCTTATAATATAACGTAATATGCAGTGTATCATTGAAAATACCTTACGATAAAACGTAATATGCAGTGTATCATTGAAAATACCTTATGATATAATGTAATATGCAGTGTATCATTGAAAATACCTTATAATATATGGTAATTTGTAGTGTATCAATGAAAATACCTTATAATATAACGTAATATGCAGTGTATCATTGAAAATACCATATAATATATCGTAATTTGTAGTGTATCATTGAAAATACCATATAGTATAACGTAATATGCAGTGCATCATTGAAAATACCTTATAATATAACGTAATATGCAGTGTATCGTTGAAAATACCTTATAATATTACGTAATATGCAGTGTATCATTGAAAATACCTTATGATATAACGTAATATGCAGTGTATCATTGAAAATACCTTATAATATAACGTAATATGCAGTGTATCATTGAAAATACCTTATAATATATCGTAATTTGTAGTGTATCATTAAAAATACCTTATAATATAACGTAATATGCAGTGTATCATTGAAAATACCATATAATATATCGTAATTTGTAGTGTATCATTGAAAATACTTTATAATATAACGTAATATGCAGTGCATCATTGAAAATACCTTATAATATAACGTAATATGCAGTGTATCATTGAAAATACCTTATAATATTACGTAATATGCAGTGTATCATTGAAAATACCTTATGATATAACGTAATATGCAGTGTATCATTGAAAATACCTTATAATATAACGTAATATGCAGTTTATCATTGAAAATACTTTATGATATAACGTAATATGCAGTGTATCATTGAAAATACCTTATAATATAACGTAATATGCAGTGTATCATTGAAAATACCTTATGATATAACGTAATATGCAGTGTATCATTGAAAATACCTTATAATATAACGTAATATGCAGTGTATCATTGAAAATACCTTATAATATATCGTAATTTGTAGTGTATCATTAAAAATACCTTATAATATAACGTAATATGCAGTGTATCATTGAAAATACCTTATAAAATATAGTAGTTTATCATTGAAAACATCTTATAATATAACGTAATATGCAGTGTATCATTGAAAATACCTTACGATAAAACGTAATATGCAGTGTATCATTGAAAATACCTTATAATATAACGTAATATGCAGTGTATCATTGAAAATACCTTATAATATAACGTAATATGCAGTGTATCATTGAAAATACCTTATGATATAATGTAATATGCAGTGTATCATTGAAAATACCTTATAATATATGGTAATTTGTAGTGTATCAATGACAATACCTTATAATATAACGTAATATGCAGTGTATCATTGAAAATACCATATAATATATCGTAATATATAGTTTATCATTGAAAATACCTTAGAATATATGGTAATTTGAACTGTATCAATCAAAATACGTTATAATATAACGTAATATGCAGTGTATCATTGAAAATACCTTATAATATATCGTAATTTGTAGTGTATCATTAAAAATACCTTATAATATAACGTAATATGCAGTGTATCATTGAAAATACCTCATAATATAACGTAATATGCAGTGTATCATTGAAAACATCTTATAATATAACGTAATATGCAGTGTATCATTGAAAGTACCATATAATATATCGTAATTTGTAGTGTATCATTGAAAATACTTCATAATATAACGTAATATGCAGTGCATCATTCAAAATAGCTTATAATATAACGTAATATGCAGTGTATCATTGAAAATACCTTACGATAAAACGTAATATGCAGTGTATCATTGAAAATACCTTATAATATATCGTAATATGCAGTGTATCATTGAAAATACCTTATAATGTAATGTAATATGAAGTGTATCATTGAAAATACCTTATGATATAATGTAATATGCAGTGTATCATTGAAAATACCTTATAATATATGGTAATTTGTAGTGTATCAATGAAAATACCTTATAATATAACGTAATATGCAGTGTATCATTGAAAATACCATATAATATATCGTAATATATAGTTTATCATTGAAAATACTTTATAATATAACGTAATATGCAGTGAATCATTGAAAATACCATATAATATAACGTAATATGCAGTGTATCATTGAAAATACCTTAGAATATATGGTAATTCTAGTCTATCAATGAAAATACCTTATAATACAACGTAATATGCAGTGCATCATTGAAAATACCTTATAATATAACGTAATATGCAGTGCATCATTGAAAATACCTTATAATATAACGTAATATGCAGTGTATCATTGAAAATACCTTATAAAATATAGTAGTTTATCATTGAAAACATCTTATAATATAACGTAATATGCAGTGTATCATTGAAAATACCTTACGATAAAACGTAATATGCAGTGTATCATTGAAAATACCTTATAATATATGGTAATTTGAACTGTATCAATCAAAATACGTTATAATATAACGTAATATGCAGTGTATCATTGAAAATACCTTATAATATATCGTAATTTGTAGTGTATCATTAAAAATACCTTATAATATAACGTAATATGCAGTGTATCATTGAAAATACCTCATAATATAACGTAATATGCAGTGCATCATTGAAAATAGCTTATAATATAACGTAATATGCAGTGTATCATTGAAAATACCTTACGATAAAACGTAATATGCAGTGTATCATTGAAAATACCTTATAATATATCGTAATATGCAGTGTATCATTGAAAATACCTTATAATGTAATGTAATATGAAGTGTATCATTGAAAATACCTTATGATATAATGTAATATGCAGTGTATCATTGAAAATACCTTATAATATATGGTAATTTGTAGTGTATCAATGAAAATACCTTATAATATAACGTAATATGCAGTGTATCATTGAAAATACCATATAATATAACGTAATATGCAGTGAATCATTGAAAATACCATATAATATAACGTAATATGCAGTGTATCAATGAAAATACCTTAGAATATATGGTAATTCTAGTCTATCAATGAAAATACCTTATAATACAACGTAATATGCAGTGCATCATTGAAAATACCTTATAATATAACGTAATATGCAGTGCATAATTGAAAATACCTTATAATATAACGTAATATGCAGTGTATCATTGAAAATACCTTATAAAATATAGTAGTTTATCATTGAAAACATCTTATAATATAACGTAATATGCAGTGTATCATTGAAAATACCTTACGATAAAACGTAATATGCAGTGTATCATTGAAAATACCTTATAATATATGGTAATTTGAACTGTATCAATCAAAATACGTTATAATATAACGTAATATGCAGTGTATCATTGAAAATACCTTATGATATAACGTAATATGCAGTGTATCATTGAAAATACCTTATAATATAACGTAATATGCAGTTTATCATTGAAAATACCTTATGATATAACGTAATATGCAGTGTATCATTGAAAATACCTCATAATATAACGTAATATGCAGTGTATCATTGAAAACATCTTATAATATAACGTAATATGCAGTGTATCATTGAAAATACCTTATAATATAACGTAATATGCAGTGTATCATTGAAAATACCTTATAATATATCGTAATTTGTAGTGTACCATTAAAAATACCTTATAATATAACGTAATATGCAGTGTATCATTGAAAATACCTTATAAAATATAGTAGTTTATCATTGAAAACATCTTATAATATAACGTAATATGCAGTGTATCATTGAAAACACCTTACGATAAAACGTAATATGCAGTGTATCATTGAAAATACCTTATAATATATGGTAATTTGAACTGTATCAATCAAAATACGTTATAATATAACGTAATATGCAGTGTATCATTGAAAATACCTTATAATATATCGTAATTTGTAGTGTATCATTAAAAATACCTTATAATATAACGTAATATGCAGTGTATCATTGAAAATACCTCATAATATAACGTAATATGCAGTGTATCATTGAAAACATCTTATAATATAACGTAATATGCAGTGTATCATTGAAAATACGTTATAATATAACGTAATATGCAGTGTATCATTGAAAATACCTTATGATATAATGTAATATGCAGTGTATCATTGAAAATACCTTATAATATATGGTAATTTGTAGTGTATCAATGAAAATACCTTATAATATAACCTAATATGCAGTGTATCATTGAAAATACCATATAATATATCGTAATATATAGTTTATCATTGAAAATACTTTATAATATAACGTAATATGCAGTGTATCATTGAAAATACCTTATGATATAACGTAATATGTAGTGTATCATTAAAAATACCTTATAATATAACGTAATATGCAGTGTATCATTGAAAATACCTCATAATATAACGTAATATGCAGTGTATCATTGAAAACATCTTATAATATAACGTAATATGCAGTGTATAATTGAAAATACCTTATAATATAACGTAATATGCAGTGTATCATTGAAAATACCTTATGATATAATGTAATATGCAGTGTATCATTGAAAATACCTTATAATATATGGTAATTTGTAGTGTATCAATGAAAATACCTTATAATATAACCTAATATGCAGTGTATCATTGAAAATACCATATAATATATCGTAATATATAGTTTATCATTGAAAATACTTTATAATATAACGTAATATGCAGTGTATCATTGAAAATACCTTATGATATAACGTAATATGTAGTGTACCATTAAAAATACCTTATAATATAACGTAATATGCAGTGTATCATTGAAAATACCTCATAATATAACGTAATATGCAGTGTATCATTGAAAATACCTCATAATATAACGTAATATGCAGTGTATCATTGAAAACATCTTATAATATAACGTAATATGCAGTGTATCATTGAAAATACGTTATAATATAACGTAATATGCAGTGTATCATTGAAAATACCTTATGATATAATGTAATATGCAGTGTATCATTGAAAATACCTTATAATATATGGTAATTTGTAGTGTATCAATGAAAATACCTTATAATATAACCTAATATGCAGTGTATCATTGAAAATACCATATAATATATCGTAATATATAGTTTATCATTGAAAATACTTTATAATATAACGTAATATGCAGTGTATCATTGAAAATACTTTATGATATAACGTAATATGCAGTGTATCATTGAAAATACCTTATAATATAACGTAATATGCAGTGTATCATTGAAAATACCTTATAAAATATAGTAGTTCATCATTGAAAACATCTTATAATATAACGTAATATGCAGTGTATCATTGAAAATACCTTACGATAAAACGTAATATGCAGTGTATCATTGAAAATACCTTATAATGTAATGTAATATGAAGTGTATCATTGAAAATACCTTATGATATAATGTAATATGCAGTGTATCATTGAAAATACCTTATAATATATGGTAATTTGTAGTGTATCAATGAAAATACCTTATAATATAACGTAATATGCAGTGTATCATTGAAAATACCATATAATATATCGTAATATATAGTTTATCATTGAAAATACTTTATAATATAACGTAATATGCAGTGAATCATTGAAAATACCATATAATATAACGTAATATGCAGTGTATCATTGAAAATACCTTAGAATATATGGTAATTCTAGTCTATCAATGAAAATACCTTATAATACAACGTAATATGCAGTGCATCATTGAAAATACCTTATAATATAACGTAATATGCAGTGCATAATTGAAAATACCTTATAATATAACGTAATATGCAGTGTATCATTGAAAATACCTTATAAAATATAGTAGTTTATCATTGAAAACATCTTATAATATAACGTAATATGCAGTGTATCATTGAAAATACCTTACGATAAAACGTAATATGCAGTGTATCATTGAAAATACCTTATAATATATGGTAATTTGAACTGTATCAAACAAAATACGTTATAATATAACGTAATATGCAGTGTATCATTGAAAATACCTTATAATATATCGTAATTTGTAGTGTATCATTAAAAATACCTTATAATATAACGTAATATGCAGTGTATCATTGAAAATACCTCATAATATAACGTAATATGCAGTGTATCATTGAAAACATCTTATAATATAACGTAATATGCAGTGTATCATTGAAAGTACCTTATAATATAACGTAATATGCAGTGCATCATTGAAAATACCTTATAATATAACGTAAAATGCCATGTATCATTGAAAATACCTTATAATATTACGTAATATGCAGTGTATCATTGAAAATACCTTATGATATTACGTAATATGCAGTGTATCATTGAAAATACCTTATAATATAACGTAATATGCAGTTTATCATTGAAAATACCTTATGATATAACGTAATATGCAGTGTATCATTGAAAATACCTCATAATATAACGTAATATGCAGTGTATCATTGAAAACATCTTATAATATAACGTAATATGCAGTGTATCATTGAAAATACCTTATAATATAACGTAATATGCAGTGTATCATTGAAAATACCTTATAATATATCGTAATTTGTAGTGTATCATTAAAAATACCTTATAATATAACGTAATATGCAGTGTATCATTGAAAACACCTTACGATAAAACGTAATATGCAGTGTATCATTGAAAATACCTTATAATATATGGTAATTTGAACTGTATCAATCAAAATACGTTATAATATAACGTAATATGCAGGGTATCATTGAAAATACCTTATAATATATCGTAATTTGTAGTGTATCATTAAAAATACCTTATAATATAACGTAATATGCAGTGTATCATTGAAAATACCTCATAATATAACGTAATATGCAGTGTATCATTGAAAACATCTTATAATATAACGTAATATGCAGTGTATAATTGAAAATACCTTATAATATAACGTAATATGCAGTGTATCATTGAAAATACCTTATGATATAATGTAATATGCAGTGTATCATTGAAAATACCTTATAATATATGGTAATTTGTAGTGTATCAATGAAAATACCTTATAATATAACCTAATATGCAGTGTATCATTGAAAATACCATATAATATATCGTAATATATAGTTTATCATTGAAAATACTTTATAATATAACGTAATATGCAGTGTATCATTGAAAATACCTTATGATATAACGTAATATGTAGTGTACCATTAAAAATACCTTATAATATAACGTAATATGCAGTGTATCATTGAAAATACCTTCCCATATATAACGTAATATGCAGTGTATCATTGAAAATACCTCATAATATAACGTAATATGCAGTGTATCATTGAAAACATCTTATAATATAACGTAATATGCAGTGTATCATTGAAAATACGTTATAATATAACGTAATATGCAGTGTATCATTGAAAATACCTTATGATATAATGTAATATGCAGTGTATCATTGAAAATACCTTATAATATATGGTAATTTGTAGTGTATCAATGAAAATACCTTATAATATAACCTAATATGCAGTGTATCATTGAAAATACCATATAATATATCGTAATATATAGTTTATCATTGAAAATACTTTATAATATAACGTAATATGCAGTGTATCATTGAAAATACTTTATGATATAACGTAATATGCAGTGTATCATTGAAAATACCTTATAATATAACGTAATATGCAGTGTATCATTGAAAATACCTTATAAAATTTTAGTAGTTTATCATTGAAAACATCTTATAATATAACGTAATATGCAGTGTATCATTGAAAATACCTTACGATAAAACGTAATATGCAGTGTATCATTGAAAATACCTTTATAATGTAATGTAATATGAAGTGTATCATTGAAAATACCTTATGATATAATGTAATATGCAGTTGTATCATTGAAAATACCTTATAATATATGGTAATTTGTAGTGTATCAATGAAAATACCTTATAATATAACGTAATATGCAGTGTATCATTGAAAATACATATAATATATCGTAATATATAGTTTATCATTGAAAATACTTTATAATATAACGTAATATGCAGTGAATCATTGAAATTACCATATAATATAACGTAATATGCAGTGTATCATTGAAAATACCTTAGAATATATGGTAATTCAAGTCTATCAATGAAAATACCTTATAATACAACGTAATATGCAGTGCATCATTGAAAATACCTTATAATATAACGTAATATGCAGTGCATAATTGAAAATACCTATAATATAACGTAATATGCAGTGTATCATTGAAAATACCTTATAAAATATAGTAGTTTATCATTGAAAACATCTTATAATATAACGTAATATGCAGTGTATCATTGAAAATACCTTACGATAAAACGTAATATGCAGTGTATCATTGAAAATACCTTATAATATATGGTAATTTGAACTGTATCAAACAAAATACGTTATAATATAACGTAATATGCAGTGTATCATTGAAAATACCTAATAATATATCGTAATTTGTAGTGTATCATTAAAAATACCTTATAATATAACGTAATATGCAGTGTATCATTGAAAATACCTCATAATATAAAGTAATATGCAGTGTATCATTGAAAACATCTTATAATATAACGTAATATGCAGTGTATCATTGAAAATACCTTATAATATAACGTAATATGCAGTGCATCATTGAAAATACCTTATAATATAACGTAAAATGCCATGTATCATTGAAAATACCTTATAATACTACGTAATATGCAGTGTATCATTGAAAATACTTACGATATTACGTAATATGCAGTGTATCATTGAAAATACCTTATAATATAACGTAATATGCAGTTTATCATTGAAAATACCTTATGATATAACGTAATATGCAGTGTATCATTGAAAATACCTCATAATATAACGTAATATGCAGTGTATCATTGAAAAACATCTTATAATATAACGTAATATGCAGTGTATCATTGAAAATACCTTATAATATAACGTAATATGCAGTGTATCATTGAAAATACCTTATAATTATATCGTAATTTGTAGTGTATCATTAAAAATACCTTATAATATAACGTAATATGCAGTGTATCATTGAAAATACCTTACGATAAAACGTAATATGCAGTGTATCATTGAAAAATACCTTATAATATATGGTAATTTGAACTGTATCAATCAAAATACGTTATAATATACGTAATATGCAGTGTATCATTGAAAATACCTTATAATATATCGTAATTTGTAGTGTATCATTAAAAATACCTATAATATAACGTAATATGCAGTGTATCATTGAAAATACCTCATAATATAACGTAATATGCAGTGTATCATTGAAAACATCTTATAATATAACGTAATAAGCAGTGTATCATTGAAAATACGTTATAATATAACGTAATATGCAGTGTATCATTGAAAATACCTTATGTTATAATGTAATATGCTTGTATCATTGAAAATACCTTATAATATATGGTAATTTGTATGTATCAATGAAAATACCTTATAATATAACCTAATATGCAGTGTATCATTGAAAATACCATATAATATATCGTAATATATAGTTTTTCATTGAAAATACTTTATAATATAACGTAATATGCAGTGTATCATTGAAAATACCTTATGATATAACGTAATATGTAGTGTATCATTAAAAATACCTTATAATATAACGTAATATGCAGTGTATCATTGAAAATACCTTATAAAATATAGTAGTTTATCATTGAAAACATCTTATAATATAACGTAATATGCAGTGTATCATTGAAAACACCTTACGATAAAACGTAATATGCAGTGTATCATTGAAAATACCCTTATAATATATGGGTAATTTGAACTGTATCAATCAAAATACGTTATAATATAACGTAATATGCAGTGTATCATTGAAAATACCTTATAATATATCGTAATTTGTAGTGTATCATTAAAAATACCTTATAATATAACGTAATATGCAGTGTATCATTGAAAATACCTCATAATATAACGTAATATGCAGTGTATCATTTGAAAACATCTTATAATATAACGTAATATGCAGTGTATACATTGAAAATACGTTATAATATAACGTAATATGCAGTGTATCATTGAAAATACCTTATGATATAATGTTAATATGCAGTGTATCATTGAAAATACCTTATAATATATGGTAATTTGTAGTGTATCAATGAAAATACCTTATAATATAACGTAATATGCTGTGTATCATTGAAAATACCATATAATATATCGTAATATATAGTTTATCATTGAAAATACTTTATAATATAACGTAATATGCAGTTGTATCATTGAAAATACCTTATGATATAACGTAATATGTAGTGTATCAATAATATAACGTAATATGCAGTGTATCATTGAAAATACGTTATAATATAACGTAATATGCAGTGTATCATTGAAAATACCTTATGATATAATGTAATATGCAGTGTATCATTGAAAATACCTTATAATATATGGTAATTTGTAGTGTATCATTGAAAATACCTCATAATATAAAGTAATATGCAGTGTATCATTGAAAACATCTTATAATATAACGTAATATGCAGTGTATAATTGAAAATACCTTATAATATAACGTAATATGCAGTGTATCATTGAAAATACCTTATGATATAATGTAATATGCAGTGTATCATTGAAAATACCATATAATATATCGTAATATATAGTTTATCATTGAAAATACTTTATAATATAACGTAATATGCAGTGTATCATTGAAAATACCTTATAATATTACGTAATATGCAGTGTATCATTGAAAATACCATATAATATATCGTAATATATAGTTTATCATTGAAAATACTTTATAATATAACGTAATATGCAGTGTATCATTGAAAATACCATATAATATAAAGTAATATGCAGTGTATCATTGAAAATACCTTAGAATATATGGTAATTCTAGTCTATCAATGAAAATACCTTATAATACAACGTAATATGCAGTGTATCATTGAAAATACCTTATATATATCGTAATTTGTAGTGTATCATTGAAATACCATATAGTATAACGTAATATGCATGTGCATCATTGAAAATACCTTATAATATAACGTAATATGCAGTGTATCATTGAAAATACCTTATAATATAACGTAATATGCAGTGTATCATTGAAAATACCATATAGTATAACGTAATATGCAGTGCATCATTGAAAATACCTTATAATATAACGTAATATGCAGTGTATCATTGAAAATACCTTACGATAAAACGTAATATGCAGTGTATCATTGAAAATACCTTATAATATATGGTAATTTGAACTGTATCAATCAAAATACCTTATGATATAACGTAATATGCAGTGTATCATTGAAAATTCCTTATAATATATCGTAATTTTGTAGTGTATCAATGAAAATACCTTATAATATAAGGTATTATGCAGTGTATCATTGAAAATACCTTATAGTATAACGTAATATGCAGTGCATCATTGAAATACCTTATAATATAACGTAATATGCAGTGTATCATTGAAAATACCTTATGATATAATGTAATATGCAGTGTATCATTGAAATACCTTATAATATATGGTAATTTGTAGTGTATCAATGAAAATACCTTATAATATAACCTAATATGCAGGTGTATCATTGAAAATACCATATAATATATCGTAATATATAGTTTATCATTGAAAATACTTTATAATATAACGTAATATGCAGTGTATCATTGAAAATACCTTATGATATAACGTAATATGTAGTGTATCATTAAAAATACCTTATAATATAACGTAATATGCAGTGTATCATTGAAAATACGTTATAATATAACGTAATATGCAGTGTATCATTGAAAATACCTTATGATATAATGTAATATGCAGTGTATCATTGAAAATACCTTATAATATATGGTAATTTGTAGTGTATCATTGAAAATACCTCATAATATAACGTAATATGCAGTGTATCATTGAAAACATCTTATAATATAACGTAATATGCAGTGTATAATTGAAAATACCTTATAATATAACGTAATATGCAGTGTATCATTGAAAATAACTTATGATATAATGTAATATGCAGTGTATCATTGAAAATTACATATAATATATCGTAATATATAGTTTATCATTGAAAATACTTTATAATATAACGTAATATGCAGTGTATCATTGATAATACCTTATAATATTACGTAATATGCAGTGTATCATTGAAAATACCATATAATATATCGTAATATATAGTTTATCATTGAAAATACTTTATAATATAACGTAATATGCAGTGTATCATTGAAAATACCATATAATATAACGTAATATGCAGTGTATCATTGAAAATACCTTAGAATATATGGTAATTCTAGTCTATCAATGAAAATACCTTATAATACAACGTAATATGCAGTGTATCATTGAAAATACCTTATAATATATCGGAATTTGTAGTGTATCATTGAAAATACCATATAGTATAACGTAATATGCAGTGCATCATTGAAAATACCTTATAATATAACGTAATATGCAGTGTATCATTGAAAATACCTTATAATATAACGTAATATGCAGTGTATCATGAAAATACCATATAGTATAACGTAATATGCAGTGCATCATTGAAAATACCTTATGATATAACGTAATATGCAGTGTATCATTGAAAATACCTTACGATAAAACGTAATATGCAGTGTATCATTGAAAATACCTTATAATATATGGTAATTTGAACTGTATCAATCAAAATACCTTATGATATAACGTAATATGCAGTGTATCATTGAAAATTCCTTATAATATATCGTAATTTGTAGTGTATCATTGAAAATACCTTATAATATAACGTAATATGCAGTGTATCATTGAAAATACCTTATAGTATAACGTAATATGCAGTGCATCATTGAAAATACCTTATAATATAACGTAATATGCAGTGTATCATTGAAAATACCTTATGATATAATGTAATATGCAGTGTATCATTGAAAATACCATATAATATATCGTAATATATAGTTTATCATTGAAAATACTTTATAATATAACGTAATATGCAGTGTATCATTGAAAATACCTTATAATATATCGTAATTTGTAGTGTATCATTAAAAATACCTTATAATATAACGTAATATGCAGTGTATCATTGAAAACACCTTACGATAAAACGTAATATGCAGTGTATCATTGAAAATACCTTATAATATATGGTAATTTGAACTGTATCAATCAAAATACGTTATAATATAACGTAATATGCAGTGTATCATTGAAAATACCTTATAATATATCGTAATTTGTAGTGTATCATTAAAAATACCTTATAATATAACGTAATATGCAGTGTATCATTGAAAATACCTCATAATATAACGTAATATGCAGTGTATCATTGAAAACATCTTATAATATAACGTAATATGCAGTGTATCATTGAAAAATACGTTATAATATAACGTAATATGCAGTGTATCATTGAAAATACCTTATGATATAATGTAATATGCAGTGTATCATTGAAAATACCTTATAATATATGGTAATTTGTAGTGTATCAATGGTGTATCATTGAAAATACCTTATAATATAACCTAATATGCAGTGTATCATTGAAAATACCATATAATATATCGTAATATATAGTTTATCATTGAAAATACTTTATAATATAACGTAATATGCAGTGTATCATTGAAAATACCTTATGATATAACGTAATATGTAGTGTATCATTGAAAATACCATATAGTATAACGTAATATGCAGTGCATCATTGAAATACCTTATAATATAACGTAATATGCAGTGTATCATTGAAAATACCTTACGATAAAACGTAATATGCAGTGTATCATTGAAAATACCTTATAAATATATGGTAATTTGAACTGTATCAATCAAAATACCTTATGATATAACGTTAATATGCAGTGTATCATTGAAAATTCCTTATAATATATCGTAATTTGTAGTGTATCATGAAAATACCTTATAATATAACGTATATGCAGTGTATCATTGAAAATACCTTATAGTATAACGTAATATGCAGTGCATCATTGAAAATACCTTATAATATAACGTAATATGCAGTGTATCATTGAAATGCAGTGTATCATTGAAAATACCTTATAATATAACGCAATATGCAGTGTATCATTGAAAAATACCTAATAATAATCGTAATTTTTGTGTATCATTAAAAATACCTTATAATATAACGTAATATGCAGTGTATCATTGAAAATACCTCATAATATAACGTAATATGCAGTGTATCATTGAAAACATCTTATAATATAACGTAATATGCAGTGTATCATTGAAAATACCTTATAATATATCGTAATATGCAGTGTATCATTGAAAATACCTTATAATATAACGTAATATGGAGTGTATCATTGAAAATACCTTATAATATAACGTAATAAGCAGTGTTATCATTGAAAATACCTTATAATATAACTTAATTTGTAGTTTATCATTAAAAATACCTTATGATATATTGTAATATGCAGTGTATCATTGAAAATACCTTATAATATATGGTAATTTGTAGTGTATCAATGAAAATACCTTATAATATAACGTAATATGCAGTGTATCATTGAAAATACCATATAATATATCGTAATTTGTAGTGTATCATTGAAATACCTTATAATATAACGTAATATGCAGTGTATCATTGAAAATACCTTATAGTATAACGTAATATGCAGTGCATCATTGAAAATACCTTATAATATAAACGTAATAGCAGTGTATCATTGAAAATACCTTATGATATAATGTAATATGCAGTGTATCATTGAAAAATTACCATATAATATATCGTAATATAGTTTATCATTGAAAATACTTTATAATATAACGTAATATGCAGTGTATCATTGAAAATACCTTATAATATTACGTTAATATGCAGTGTATCATTGAAAATACCTTATGATATAACGTAATATGCAGTGTATCATTGAAAATACCTTATAATATAACGTAATATGCAGTTTATCATTGAAAATACTTTATGATATAACGTAATATGCAGTGTATCATTGAAAATACCTTATGATGTAATGTAATATGCAGTGTATCATTGAAAATACCATATAATATATCGTAATATATAGTTTATCATTGAAAATACCTTATAATATATCGTAATATGCAGTGTATCATTGAAAATACCTTACAATGTAATGTAATATGAAGTGTATCATTGAAAATACCTTATAATATAACGGATATCAGTCATGTAAATACATTGATAAATAATGTAAATTGTATATGCTGTCTGTCATTGAAAATTTATAATATAACGTAATATAATATATATCATTAAAAATACCTTATAAAATAACGTAATATGCAGTATACCATTGAAAATACTTATAATATAACGTAATATGCAGTATACCATTGAAAATACTTATAGTATAACGTAATATGCAGTGCATCATTGAAAATACCTTACGATAAAACGTAATATGCAGTGTATCATTGAAAATACCCTTATAATATATCCTAATTTGTATGTTTTATCATTGAAAATACCTTATAAACAGTGTATCATTGAAAATACCTTATAATATAACGTTATATGCAGTGTATCATTGAAAATACCTTATAAATATAGTAGTTTATCATTGAAAACATCTTATAATTAAAGTAATATGCAGTGTATCATTGAAAATACCTTACGATAAAACGTAATATGCAGTGTATCATTGAAATACCTTATTTAATATATGGTAATTTGTAGTGTATCAATGAAAATACCTTATAATATAACGTAATATGCAGTGTATCATTGAAAATACCTTATAATATATCGTAATATGCATTGTATCATTGAAAATACCTTATAATGTAATGTAATATGAAGTGTATCATTGAAAATACCTTATAATATAACGGAATATGCAGTCTACCATTGAAAATACATTATAAAATAATGTAATATGCTGTCTGTCATTGAAAATACCTTATAATATAACGTAATATAATATATATCAATAAAAATACCTTATAAAATAACGTAATATGCAGAATACCATTGAAAATACTTATAATATAACGTAATATGCAGTGTATCATTGAAAATACCTTATAATATATAGTAGTTTATCATTGAAAATACCTTATAATATAACGTAATATGCTTTGTATCATTGAAAATACCTTACGATAAAACGTAATATGCAGTGTATCATTGAAAATACCTTATAATATATCGTAATTTGTAATGTATCATTGAAAATACCTTATAATATATAGTAGTTTATCATTGAAAAATACCTTATAATATAACTAATAGCAGTGTATCATTGAAATACCTTATAAAAATATAGTAGTTTATCATTGAAAACATCTTATAATATAACGTAATATGCAGTGTATCATTGAAAATACCTTACGAATAAAACGTAATATGCAGTGTATCATTGAAAATACCTTATAATATATGGTAATTTGAACTGTATCAATCAAAATACCTTCTCATATATCGTAATATGCAGTGTATCATCGAAAATACCTTATAATATATCGTAATTTGTAGTGTATCATTGAAAATACCTTTTCATATAACGTAATATGCAGTGTACCATTGAAAATACCTTATAATATATCGTAATTTGTAGTGTATCATTGAAAATACCTCATAGTATAACGTAATATGCAGTGCATCATTGAAAATACCTTATAATATAACGTAATATGCAGTGTATCATTGAAAATACCTTATAATATATCGTAATATGCAGTGCATCATTGAAAATACCTTATAGTATAACGTAATATGCAGTGCATCATTGAAAATACCTTATAATATAACGTAATATGCAGTGTATCATTGAAAATACCTTATAATATAACGGAATATGCAGTCTACCATTGAAAATACATTATAAAATAATGTAATATGCTGTCTGTCATTGAAAATACCTTATAATATAACGTAATATAATATATATCATTAAAAATACCTTATAAAATAACGTAATATGCAGTATACCATTGAAAATACTTATAATATAACGTAATATGCAGTGTATCATTGAAAATACCTTATAGTATAACGTAATATGCAGTGCATCATTGAAAATACCTTACGATAAAACGTAATATGCAGTGTATCATTGAAAATACCTTATAATATATCCTAATTTGTAGTGTATCATTGAAAATACCTTATAATATATAGTAGTTTATCATTGAAAATACCTTATAATATAACGTAATATGCAGTGTATCATTGAAAATACCTTATAAAATATAGTAGTTTATCATTGAAAACATCTTATAATATAACGTAATATGCAGTGTATCATTGAAAATACCTTACGATAAAACGTAATATGCAGTGTATCATTGAAAATACCTTATAATATATGGTAATTTGTAGTGTATCAATGAAAAACCTTATAATATAACGTAATATGCAGTGTATCATTGAAAATACCTTATAATATATCGTAATATGCATTGTATCATTGAAAATACCTTATAATGTAATGTAATATGAAGTGTATCATTGAAAATACCTTATAATATAACGGAATATGCAGTCTACCATTGAAAATACATTATAAAATAATGTAATATGCTGTCTGTCATTGAAAATACCTTATAATATAACGTAATATAATATATATCAATAAAAATACCTTATAAAATAACGTAATATGCAGAATACCATTGAAAATACTTATAATATAACGTAATATGCAGTGTATCATTGAAAATACCTTACGATAAAACGTAATATGCAGTGTATCATTGAAAATACCTTATAATATATGGTAATTTGAACTGTATCAATCAAAATACCTTCTCATATATCGTAATATGCAGTGTATCATCGAAAATACCTTATAATATATCGTAATTTGTAGTGTATCATTGAAAATACCTTTTCATATAACGTAATATGCAGTGTACCATTGAAAATACCTTATAATATATCGTAATTTGTAGTGTATCATTGAAAATACTCATAGTATAACGTAATATGCAGTGCATCATTGAAAATACCTTATAATATAACGTAATATGCAGTGTATCATTGAAAATACCTTATAATATATCGTAATATGCAGTGTATCATTGAAAATACCTTATAGTATAACGTAATATGCAGTGCATCATTGAAAATACCT
Organism: Lasioglossum lativentre; assembly: GCA_916610255.1. Classification (NCBI taxonomy): domain Eukaryota; kingdom Metazoa; phylum Arthropoda; class Insecta; order Hymenoptera; family Halictidae; genus Lasioglossum; species Lasioglossum lativentre. The sequence continues at coordinate 228,543 of CAKAJI010000721.1, read as the reverse complement.
TATAATATAACGTAATATGCAGTGTATCATTGAAAATACCTTATAATATATAGTAGTTTATCATTGAAAATACCTTATAATATAACGTAATATGCTGTGTATCATTGAAAATACCTTACGATAAAACGTAATATGCAGTGTATCATTGAAAATACCTTATAATATATCCTAATTTGTAGTGTATCATTGAAAATACCTTATAATATATAGTAGTTTATCATTGAAAATACCTTATAATATAACGTAATATGCAGTGTATCATTGAAAAAACTTATAAAATATAGTAGTTTATCATTGAAAACATCTTATAATATAACGTAATATGCAGTGTATCATTGAAAATACCTTACGATAAAACGTAATATGCAGTGTATCATTGAAAATACCTTATAATATATGGTAATTTGTAGTGTATCAATGAAAATACCTTATAATATAACGTAATATGCAGTGTATCATTGAAAATACCATATAATATATCGTAATATATAGTTTATCATTGAAAATACTTTATAATATAACGTAATATGCAGTGTATCATTGAAAATACCATATAATATAACGTAATATGCAGTGTATCATTGAAAATACCTTAGAATATATGGTAATTCTAGTCTATCAATGAAAATACCTTATAATACAACGTAATATGCAGTGTATCATTGAAATTTCCTTAGAATATATGGTAATTCTAGTCTATCAATGAAAATACCTTATAATACAACGTAATATGCAGTGTATCATTGAAAATACCTTATAATATATCGTAATATGCAGTGTATCATTGAAATACCTTATAATATAACGTAATATGGAGTGTATCATTGAAAATACCTTATAATATAACGTAATATGCAGTGTATCATTGAAAATACCTTATAATATATCGTAATTTGTAGTGTATCATTAAAAATACCTTATGATATAATGTAATATGCAGTGTATCATTGAAAATACCTTATAATATATGGTAATTTGTAGTGTATCAATGAAAATACCTTATAATATAACGTAATATGCAGTGTATCATTGAAAATACCATATAATATATCGTAATTTGTAGTGTATCATTGAAAATACCTTATAATATAACGGAATATGCAGTGTATCATTGAAAATACCTTATAGTATAACGTAATATGCAGTGCATCATTGAAAATACCTTATAATATAACGTAATATGCAGTGTATCATTGAAAATACCTTATGATATAATGTAATATGCAGTGTATCATTGAAAATACCATATAATATATCGTAATATATAGTTTATCATTGAAAATACTTTATAATATAACGTAATATGCAGTGTATCATTGAAAATACCTTATAATATTACGTAATATGCAGTGTATCATTGAAAATACCTTATGATATAACGTAATATGCAGTGTATCATTGAAAATACCTTATAATATAACGTAATATGCAGTTTATCATTGAAAATACTTTATGATATAACGTAATATGCAGTGTATCATTGAAAATACCTTATGATGTAATGTAATATGCAGTGTATCATTGAAAATACCATATAATATATCGTAATATATAGTTTATCATTGAAAATACCTTATAATATATCGTAATATGCAGTGTATCATTGAAAATACCTTACAATGTAATGTAATATGAAGTGTATCATTGAAAATACCTTATAATATAACGGAATATGCAGTCTACCATTGAAAATACATTATAAAATAATGTAATATGCTGTCTGTCATTGAAAATACCTTATAATATAACGTAATATAATATATATCATTAAAAATACCTTATAAAATAACGTAATATGCAGTATACCATTGAAAATACTTATAATATAACGTAATATGCAGTGTATCATTGAAAATACCTTATAGTATAACGTAATATGCAGTGCATCATTGAAAATACCTTATAATATAACGTAATATGCAGTGTATCATTGAAAATACCTTATAATATAACGGAATATGCAGTCTACCATTGAAAATACATTATAAAATGATGTAATATGCTGTCTGTCATTGAAAATACCTTATAATATAACGTAATATAATATATATCATTAAAAATACCTTATAAAATAACGTAATATGCAGTATACCATTGAAAATACTTATAATATAACGTAATATGCAGTGTATCATTGAAAATACCTTATAATATATAGTAGTTTATCATTGAAAATACCTTATAATATAACGTAATATGCTGTGTATCATTGAAAATACCTTACGATAAAACGTAATATGCAGTGTATCATTGAAAATACCTTATAATATATCCTAATTTGTAGTGTATCATTGAAAATACCTTATAATATATAGTAGTTTATCATTGAAAATACCTTATAATATAACGTAATATGCAGTGTATCATTGAAAATACCTTATAAAATATAGTAGTTTATCATTGAAAACATCTTATAATATAACGTAATATGCAGTGTATCATTGAAAATACCTTACGATAAAACGTAATATGCAGTGTATCATTGAAAATACCTTATAATATATGGTAATTTGTAGTGTATCAATGAAAATACCTTATAATATAACGTAATATGCAGTGTATCATTGAAAATACCTTATAATATATCGTAATATGCATTGTATCATTGAAAATACCTTATAATGTAATGTAATATGAAGTGTATCATTGAAAATACCTTATAATATAACGGAATATGCAGTCTACCATTGAAAATACATTATAAAATAATGTAATATGCTGTCTGTCATTGAAAATACCTTATAATATAACGTAATATAATA
>CAKAJI010000721.1:183484-225281 GCA_916610255.1 Lasioglossum lativentre | reverse complement strand
TAGTTTATCATTGAAAATACCTTATAATATTACGTAATATGCAGTGTATCATTGAAAATACCTTATGATATAACGTAATATGCAGTGTATCATTGAAAATACCTTATAATATAACGTAATATGCAGTTTATCATTGAAAATACTTTATGATATAACGTAATATGCAGTGTATCATTGAAAATACCTTATAATATAACGTAATATGCAGTGTATCATTGAAAATACCTTATAATATATCGTAATTTGTAGTGTATCATTAAAAATACCTTATAATATAACGTAATATGCAGTGTATCATTGAAAATACCTCATAATATAACGTAATATGCAGTGTATCATTGAAAACATCTTATAATATAACGTAATATGCAGTGTATCATTGAAAATACCTTATAATATAACGTAATATGCAGTGTATCATTGAAAATACCTTATGATATAATGTAATATGCAGTGTATCATTGAAAATACCATATAATATATCGTAATATATAGTTTATCATTGAAAATACCTTATAATATATCGTAATATGCAGTGTATCATTGAAAATACCTTACAATGTAATGTAATATGAAGTGTATCATTGAAAATACCTTATAATATAACGGAATATGCAGTCTACCATTGAAAATACATTATAAAATAATGTAATATGCTGTCTGTCATTGAAAATACCTTATAATATAACGTAATATAATATATATCATTAAAAATACCTTATAAAATAACGTAATATGCAGTATACCATTGAAAATACTTATAATATAACGTAATATGCAGTGTATCATTGAAAATACCTTATAATATATAGTAGTTTATCATTGAAAATACCTTATAATATAACGTAATATGCTGTGTATCATTGAAAATACCTTACGATAAAACGTAATATGCAGTGTATCATTGAAAATACCTTATAATATATCCTAATTTGTAGTGTATCATTGAAAATACCTTATAATATATAGTAGTTTATCATTGAAAATACCTTATAATATAACGTAATATGCAGTGTATCATTGAAAATACCTTATAAAATATGGTAGTTTATCATTGAAAACATCTTATAATATAACGTAATATGCAGTGTATCATTGAAAATACCTTACGATAAAACGTAATATGCAGTGTATCATTGAAAATACCTTATAATATATGGTAATTTGTAGTGCATCAATGAAAATACCTTATGATATAACGTAATATGCAGTGTATCATTGAAAATACCATATAATATATCGTAATATATAGTTTATCATTGAAAATACTTTATAATATAACGTAATATGCAGTGTATCATTGAAAATACCATATAATATAAAGTAATATGCAGTGTATCATTGAAAATACCTTAGAATATATGGTAATTCTAGTCTATCAATGAAAATACCTTATAATACAACGTAATATGCAGTGTATCATTGAAAATACCTTATAATATATCGTAATATGCAGTGTATCATTGAAAATACCTTATAATATAACGTAATATGGAGTGTATCATTGAAAATACCTTATAATATAACGTAATATGCAGTGTATCATTGAAAATACCTTATAATATATCGTAATTTGTAGTGTATCATTAAAAATACCTTATAAAATATAGTAGTTTATTATTGAAAACATCTTATCATATAACGTAATATGCAGTGTATCATTGAAAATTCCTTATAATATAACGTAATATGCAGTTTATCATTGAAAATACCTTATGATATAACGTAATATGCAGTGTATCATTGAAAATACCTTATAATATAACGTAATATGCAGTGTATCATCGAAAATACCTTATGATATAATGTAATATGCAGTGTATCATTGAAAATACCTTATAATATATGGTAATTTGTAGTGTATCAATGAAAATACCTTATATAACGTAATATGCAGTGTATCATTGAAAATACCATATAATATATCGTAATATATAGTTTATCATTGAAAATACTTTATAATATAACGTAATATGCAGTGTATCATTGAAAATACCATATAATATAACGTAATATGCAGTGTATCATTGAAATACCTTAGAATATATGGTAATTCTAGTCTATCAATGAAAATACCTTATAATACAACGTAATATGCAGTGTATCATTGAAAATACCTTATAATATATCGTAATTTGTAGTGTATCATTGAAAATACCATATAGTATAACGTAATATGCAGTGCATCATTGAAAATACCTTATAATATAACGTAATATAATATATATCAATAAAAATACCTTATAAAATAACGTAATATGCAGAATACCATTGAAAATACTTATAATATAACGTAATATGCAGTGTATCATTGAAAATACCTTATAATATATAGTAGTTTATCATTGAAAATACCTTATAATATAACGTAATATGCTTTGTATCATTGAAAATACCTTATAATATATCGTAATTTGTAATGTATCATTGAAAATACCTTATAATATATAGTAGTTTATCATTGAAAATACCTTATAATATAACGTAATATGCAGTGTATCATTGAAAATACCTTATAAAATATAGTAGTTTATCATTGAAAACATCTTATAATATAACGTATATGCAGTGTATCATTGAAAATACCTTACGATAAAACGTAATATGCAGTGTATCATTGAAAATACCTTATAATATATGGTAATTTGAACTGTATCAATCAAAATACCTTCTCATATATCGTAATATGCAGTGTATCATCGAAAATACCTTATAATATATCGTAATTTGTAGTGTATCATTGAAAATACCTTTTCATATAACGTAATATGCAGTGTATCATTGAAAATACCTTATAATATATCGTAATTTGTAGTGTATCATTGAAAATACCTCATAGTATAACGTAATATGCAGTGCATCATTGAAAATACCTTATAATATAACGTAATATGCAGTGTATCATTGAAAATACCTTATAATATATCGTAATATGCAGTGTATCATTGAAAATACCTTATAGTATAACGTAATATGCAGTGCATCATTGAAAATACCTTATAATATAACGTAATATGCAGTGTATCATTGAAAATACCTTATAATATAACGGAATATGCAGTCTACCATTGAAAATACATTATAAAATAATGTAATATGCTGTCTGTCATTGAAAATACCTTATAATATAACGTAATATAATATATATCATTAAAAATACCTTATAAAATAACGTAATATGCAGTATACCATTGAAAATACTTATAATATAACGTAATATGCAGTGTATCATTGAAAATACCTTATAATATATAGTAGTTTATCATTGAAAATACCATATAATATAACGTAATATGCTGTGTATCATTGAAAATACCTTACGATAAAACGTAATATGCAGTGTATCATTGAAAATACCTTATAATATATCCTAATTTGTAGTGTATCATTGAAAATACCTTATAATATATAGTAGTTTATCATTGAAAATACCTTATAATATAACGTAATATGCAGTGTATCATTGAAAATACCTTATAAAATATAGTAGTTTATCATTGAAAACATCTTATAATATAACGTAATATGCAGTGTATCATTGAAAATACCTTACGATAAAACGTAATATGCAGTGTATCATTGAAAATACCTTATAATATATGGTAATTTGTAGTGTATCAATGAAAATACCTTATAATATAACGTAATATGCAGTGTATCATTGAAAATACCATATAATATATCGTAATATATAGTTTATCATTGAAAATACTTTATAATATAACGTAATATGCAGTGTATCATTGAAAATACCATATAATATAACGTAATATGCAGTGTATCATTGAAAATACCTTAGAATATATGGTAATTCTAGTCTATCAATGAAAATACCTTATAATACAACGTAATATGCAGTGTATCATTGAAAATACCTTAGAATATATGGTAATTCTAGTCTATCAATGAAAATACCTTATAATACAACGTAATATGCAGTGTATCATTGAAAATACCTAATAATATATCGTAATTTGTAGTGTATCATTAAAAATACCTTTTAATATAACGTAATATGCAGTGTATCATTGAAAATACCTCATAATATATCGTAATTTGTAGTGTATCATTAAAAATACCTTATAATATAACGTAATATGCAGTGTATCATTGAAAATACCTCATAATATAACGTAATATGCAGTGTATCATTGAAAACATCTTATAATATAACGTAATATGCAGTGTATCATTGAAAATACCTTATAATATAACGTAATATGCAGTGTATCATTGAAAATACCTTATGATGTAATGTAATATGCAGTGTATCATTGAAAATACCATATAATATATCGTAATATATAGTTTATCATTGAAAATACCTTATAATATATCGTAATATGCAGTGTATCATTGAAAATACCTTACAATGTAATGTAATATGAAGTGTATCATTGAAAATACCTTATAATATAACGGAATATGCAGTCTACCATTGAAAATACATTATAAAATAATGTAATATGCTGTCTGTCATTGAAAATACCTTATAATATAACGTAATATAATATATATCATTAAAAATACCTTATAAAATAACGTAATATGCAGTATACCATTGAAAATACTTATAATATAACGTAATATGCAGTGTATCATTGAAAATACCTTATAATATTACGTAATATGCAGTGTATCATTGAAAATACCTTATGATATAACGTAATATGCAGTGTATCATTGAAAATACCTTATAATATACCGTAATATGCAGTGTATCATTGAAAATACCTTATAATATATCGTAATTTGTAGTGTATCATTAAAAATACCTTATAATATAACGTAATATGCAGTGTATCATTGAAAATACCTTATAAAATATAGTAGTTTATCATTGAAAACATCTTATAATATAACGTAATATGCAGTGTATCATTGAAAATACCTTACGATAAAACGTAATATGCAGTGTATCATTGAAATACCTTATAATATATGGTAATTTGTATTGTATCAATGAAAATACCTTATAATATAACGTAATATGCAGTTTATCATTGAAAATACTTTATGATATAACGTAATATGCAGTGTATCATTGAAAATACCTTATAATATAACGTAATATGCAGTGTATCATTGAAAATACCTTATGATATAACGTAATATGCAGTGTATCATTGAAAATACCTTATAATATAACGTAATATTCAGTGTATCATTGAAAATACCTTATAATATATCGTAATTTGTAGTGTATCATTAAAAATACCTTATAATATAACGTAATATGCAGTGTATCATTGAAAATACCTTATAAAATATAGTAGTTTATCATTGAAAACATCTTATAATATAACGTAATATGCAGTGTATCATTGAAAACACCTTACGATAAAACGTAATATGCAGTGTATCATTGAAAATACCTTATAATATAACGTAATATGCAGTGTATCATTGAAAATACCTTATAATATAACGTAATATGCAGTGTATCATTGAAAATACCTTATGATATAATGTAATATGCAGTGTATCATTGAAAATACCTTATAATATATGGTAATTTGTAGTGTATCAATGACAATACCTTATAATATAACGTAATATGCAGTGTATCATTGAAAATACCATATAATATATCGTAATATATAGTTTATCATTGAAAATACTTTATAATATAACGTAATATGCAGTGAATCATTGAAAATACCATATAATATAACGTAATATGCAGTGTATCATTGAATATACCTTAGAATATATGGTAATTTGAACTGTATCAATCAAAATACGTTATAATATAACGTAATATGCAGTGTATCATTGAAAATACTTTATAATATATCGTAATTTGTAGTGTATCATTAAAAATACCTTATAATATAACGTAATATGCAGTGTATCATTGAAAATACCTTATAATGTAATGTAATATGAAGTGTATCATTGAAAATACCTTATGATATAATGTAATATGCAGTGTATCATTGAAAATACCTTATAATATATGGTAATTTGTAGTGTATCAATGAAAATACCTTATAATATAACGTAATATGCAGTGTATCATTGAAAATACCATATAATATATCGTAATATATAGTTTATCATTGAAAATACTTTATAATATAACGTAATATGCAGTGAATCATTGAAAATACCATATAATATAACGTAATATGCAGTGTATCATTGAAAATACCTTAGAATATATGGTAATTCTAGTCTATCAATGAAAATACCTTATAATACAACGTAATATGCAGTGCATCATTGAAAATACCTTATAATATAACGTAATATGCAGTGCATAATTGAAAATACCTTATAATATAACGTAATATGCAGTGTATCATTGAAAATACCTTATAAAATATAGTAGTTTATCATTGAAAACATCTTATAATATAACGTAATATGCAGTGTATCATTGAAAATACCTTACGATAAAACGTAATATGCAGTGTATCATTGAAAATACCTTATAATATATGGTAATTTGAACTGTATCAATCAAAATACGTTATAATATAACGTAATATGCAGTGTATCATTGAAAATACCTTATAATATATCGTAATTTGTAGTGTATCATTAAAAATACCTTATAATATAACGTAATATGCAGTGTACCATTGAAAATACCTCATAATATAACGTAATATGCAGTGTATCATTGAAAACATCTTATAATATAACGTAATATGCAGTGTATCATTGAAAGTACCTTATAATATAACGTAATATGCAGTGTATCATTGAAAATACCTTATAATATATGGTAATTTGAACTGTATCAATCAAAATACGTTATAATATAACGTAATATGCAGTGTATCATTGAAAATACCTTATAATATATCGTAATTTGTAGTGTATCATTAAAAATACCTTATAATATGCAGTGTATCATTGAAAATACCTCATAATATAACGTAATATGCAGTGTATCATTGAAAACATCTTATAATATAACGTAATATGCAGTGTATCATTGAAAATACGTTATAATATAACGTAATATGCATTGTATCATTGAAAATACCTTATGATATAATGTAATATGCAGTGTATCATTGAAAATACCTTATAATGTATGGTAATTTGTAGTGTATCAATGAAAATACCTTATAATATAACCTAATATGCAGTGTATCATTGAAAATACCATATAATATATCGTAATATATAGTTTATCATTGAAAATACTTTATAATATAACGTAATATGCAGTGTATCATTGAAAATACCTTATGATATAACGTAATATGTAGTGTATCATTAAAAATACCTTATAATATAACGTAATATGCAGTGTATCATTGAAAATACCTCATAATATAACGTAATATGCAGTGTATCATTGAAAACATCTTATAATATAACGTAATATGCAGTGTATAATTGAAAATACCTTATAATGTAACGTAATATGCAGTGTATCATTGAAAATACCTTATGATATAATGTAATATGCAGTGTATCATTGAAAATACCATATAATATATCGTAATATATAGTTTATCATTGAAAATACTTTATAATATAACGTAATATGCAGTGTATCATTGAAAATACCTTATAATATTACGTAATATGCAGTGTATCATTGAAAATACCTTATGATATAACGTAATATGCAGTGTATCATTGAAAATACCTTATAATATAACGTAATATGCAGTTTATCATTGAAAATACTTTATGATATAACGTAATATGCAGTGTATCATTGAAAATACCTTATAATATAACGTAATATGCAGTGTATCATTGAAAATACCTTATAATATATCGTAATTTGTAGTGTATCATTAAAAATACCTTATAATATAACGTAATATGCAGTGTATCATTGAAAATACCTCATAATATAACGTAATATGCAGTGTATCATTGAAAACATCTTATAATATAACGTAATATGCAGTGTATCATTGAAAATACCTTATAATATAACGTAATATGCAGTGTATCATTGAAAATACCTTATGATATAATGTAATATGCAGTGTATCATTGAAAATACCATATAATATATCGTAATATATAGTTTATCATTGAAAATACCTTATAATATATCGTAATATGCAGTGTATCATTGAAAATATCTTACAATGTAATGTAATATGAAGTGTATCATTGAAAATACCTTATAATATAACGGAATATGCAGTCTACCATTGAAAATACATTATAAAATAATGTAATATGCTGTCTGTCATTGAAAATACCTTATAATATAACGTAATATAATATATATCATTAAAAATACCTTATAAAATAACGTAATATGCAGTATACCATTGAAAATACTTATAATATAACGTAATATGCAGTGTATCATTGAAAATACCTTATAATATATAGTAGTTTATCATTGAAAATACCTTATCATATAACGTAATATGCTGTGTATCATTGAAAATACCTTACGATAAAACGTAATATGCAGTGTATCATTGAAAATACCTTATAATATATCCTAATTTGTAGTGTATCATTGAAAATACCTTATAATATATAGTAGTTTATCATTGAAAATACCTTATAATATAACGTAATATGCAGTGTATCATTGAAAATACCTTACGATAAAACGTAATATGCAGTGTATCATTGAAAATACCTTATAATATATGGTAATTTGTAGTGTATCAATGAAAATACCTTATAATATAACGTAATATGCAGTGTATCATTGAAAATACCATATAATATATCGTAATATATAGTTTATCATTGAAAATACTTTATAATATAACGTAATATGCAGTGTATCATTGAAAATACCATATAATATAACGTAATATGCAGTGTATCATTGAAAATACCTTAGAATATATGGTAATTCTAGTCTATCAATGAAAATACCTTATAATACAACGTAATATGCAGTGTATCATTGAAAATACCTTATAATATATCGTAATATGCAGTGTATCATTGAAAATACCTTATAATATAACGTAATATGGAGTGTATCATTGAAAATACCTTATAATATAACGTAATATGCAGTGTATCATTGAAAATACCTTATAATATATCGTAATTTGTAGTGTATCATTAAAAATACCTTATAAAATATAGTAGTTTATTATTGAAAACATCTTATAATATAACGTAATATGCAGTGTATCATTGAAAATTCCTTATAATATAACGTAATATGCAGTTTATCATTGAAAATAACTTATGATATAACGTAATATGCAGTGTATCATTGAAAATACCTTATAATATAACGTAATATGCAGTGTATCATTGAAAATACCTTATGATATAATGTAATATGCAGTGTATCATTGAAAATACCTTATAATATATGGTAATTTGTGGTGTATCAATGAAAATACCTTATAATATAACGTAATATGCAGTGTATCATTGAAAATACAATATAATATATCGTAATATATAGTTTATCATTGAAAATACTTTATAATATAACGTAATATGCAGTGTATCATTGAAAATACCATATAATATAACGTAATATGCAGTGTATCATTGAAAATACCTTAGAATATATGGTAATTCTAGTCTATCAATGAAAATACCTTATAATACAACGTAATATGCAGTGTATCATTGAAAATACCTTATAATATATCGTAATTTGTAGTGTATCATTGAAAATACCATATAGTATAACGTAATATGCAGTGCATCATTGAAAATACCTTATAATATAACGTAATATGCAGTGTATCATTGAAAATACCTTATAGTATAACGTAATATGCAGTGTATCATTGAAAATACCATATAGTATAACGTAATATGCAGTGCATCATTGAAAATACCTTATAATATAACGTAATATGCAGTGTATCATTGAAAATACCTTACGATAAAACGTAATATGCAGTGTATCATTGAAAATACCTTATAATATATGGTAATTTGAACTGTATCAATCAAAATACCTTATGATATAACGTAATATGCAGTGTATCATTGAAAATTCCTTATAATATATCGTAATTTGTAGTGTATCATTGAAAATACCTTATAATATAACGTAATATGCAGTGTATCATTGAAAATACCTTATAATATATCGTAATATGCATTGTATCATTGAAAATACCTTATAATGTAATGTAATATGAAGTGTATCATTGAAAATACCTTATAATATAACGGAATATGCAGTCTACCATTGAAAATACATTATAAAATAATGAAATATGCTGTCTGTCATTGAAAATACCTTATAATATAACGTAATATAATATATATCAATAAAAATACCTTATAAAATAACGTAATATGCAGAATACCATTGAAAATACTTATAATATAACGTAATATGCAGTGTATCATTGAAAATACCTTATAATATATAGTAGTTTATCATTGAAAATACCTTATAATATAACGTAATATGCTTTGTATCATTGAAAATACCTTACGATAAAACGTAATATGCAGTGTATCATTGAAAATAAATTATAATATATCGTAATTTGTAATGTATCATTGAAAATACCTTATAATATATAGTAGTTTATCATTGAAAATACCTTATAATATAACGTAATATGCAGTGTATCATTGAAAATACCTTATAAAATATAGTAGTTTATCATTGAAAACATCTTATAATATAACGTAATATGCAGTGTATCATTGAAAATACCTTACGATAAAACGTAATATGCAGTGTATCATTGAAAATACCTTATAATATATGGTAATTTGAACTGTATCAATCAAAATACCTTCTCATATATCGTAATATGCAGTGTATCATCGAAAATACCTTATAATATATCGTAATTTGTAGTGTATCATTGAAAATACCTTTTCATATAACGTAATATGCAGTGTATCATTGAAAATACCTTATAATATATCGTAATATGCAGTGTATCATTGAAAATACCTTATAATATAACGTAATATGGAGTGTATCATCGAAAATACCTTATAATATAACGTAATATGCAGTGTATCATTGAAAATACCTTATAATATATCGTAATTTGTAGTGTATCATTAAAAATACCTTATAAAATATAGTAGTTTATTATTGAAAACATCTTATAATATAACGTAATATGCAGTGTATCATTGAAAATTCCTTATAATATAACGTAATATGCAGTTTATCATTGAAAATACCTTATGATATAACGTAATATGCAGTGTATCATTGAAAATACCTTATAATATAACGTAATATGCAGTGTATCATTGAAAATACCTTATGATATAATGTAATATGCAGTGTATCATTGAAAATACCTTATAATATATGGTAATTTGTAGTGTATCAATGAAAATACCTTATAATATAACGTAATATGCAGTGTATCATTGAAAATACCATATAATATATCGTAATATATAGTTTATCATTGAAAATACTTTATAATATAACGTAATATGCAGTGTATCATTGAAAATACCATATAATATAACGTAATATGCAGTGTATCATTGAAAATACCTTAGAATATATGGTAATTCTAGTCTATCAATGAAAATACCTTATAATACAACGTAATATGCAGTGTATCATTGAAAATACCTTATAATATATCGTAATTTGTAGTGTATCATTAAAAATACCTTATAAAATATAGTAGTTTATTATTGAAAACATCTTATAATATAACGTAATATGCAGTGTATCATTGAAAATTCCTTATAATATAACGTAATATGCAGTTTATCATTGAAAATACCTTATGATATAACGTAATATGCAGTGTATCATTGAAAATACCTTATAATATAACGTAATATGCAGTGTATCATTGAAAATACCTTATGATATAATGTAATATGCAGTGTATCATTGAAAATACCATATAATATATCGTAATATATAGTTTATCATTGAAAATACCTTATAATATATCGTAATATGCAGTGTATCATTGAAAATATCTTACAATGTAATGTAATATGAAGTGTATCATTGAAAATACCTTATAATATAACGGAATATGCAGTCTACCATTGAAAATACATTATAAAATAATGTAATATGCTGTCTGTCATTGAAAATACCTTATAATATAACGTAATATAATATATATCATTAAAAATACCTTATAAAATAACGTAATATGCAGTATACCATTGAAAATACTTATAATATAACGTAATATGCAGTGTATCATTGAAAATACCTTATAATATATAGTAGTTTATCATTGAAAATACCTTATAATATAACGTAATATGCTGTGTATCATTGAAAATACCTTACGATAAAACGTAATATGCAGTGTATCATTGAAAATACCTTATAATATATCCTAATTTGTAGTGTATCATTGAAAATACCTTATAATATATAGTAGTTTATCATTGAAAATACCTTATAATATAACGTAATATGCAGTGTATCATTGAAAATACCTTACGATAAAACGTAATATGGAGTGTATCATTGAAAATACCTTATAATATATGGTAATTTGTAGTGTATCAATGAAAATACCTTATAATATAACGTAATATGCAGTGTATCATTGAAAATACCATATAATATATCGTAATATATAGTTTATCATTGAAAATACTTTATAATATAACGTAATATGCAGTGTATCATTGAAAATACCATATAATATAACGTAATATGCAGTGTATCATTGAAAATACCTTATAATATATGGTAATTTGTGGTGTATCAATGAAAATACCTTATAATATAACGTAATATGCAGTGTATCATTGAAAATACCATATAATATATCGTAATATATAGTTTATCATTGAAAATACTTTATAATATAACGTAATATGCAGTGTATCATTGAAAATACCATATAATATAACGTAATATGCAGTGTATCATTGAAAATACCTTAGAATATATGGTAATTCTAGTCTATCAATGAAAATACCTTATAATACAACGTAATATGCAGTGTATCATTGAAAATACCTTATAATATATCGTAATTTGTAGTGTATCATTGAAAATACCATATAGTATAACGTAATATGCAGTGCATCATTGAAAATACCTTATAATATAACGTAATATGCAGTGTATCATTGAAAATACCTTATAATATAACGTAATATGCAGTGTATCATTGAAAATACCATATAGTATAACGTAATATGCAGTGCATCATTGAAAATACCTTATAATATAACGTAATATGCAGTGTATCATTGAAAATACCTTACGATAAAACGTAATATGCAGTGTATCATTGAAAATACCTTATAATATATGGTAATTTGAACTGTATCAATCAAAATACCTTATGATATAACGTAATATGCAGTGTATCATTGAAAATTCCTTATAATATATCGTAATTTGTAGTGTATCATTGAAAATACCTTATAATATAACGTAATATGCAGTGTATCATTGAAAATACCTTATAATATATCGTAATATGCATTGTATCATTGAAAATACCTTATAATGTAATGTAATATGAAGTGTATCATTGAAAATACCTTATAATATAACGGAATATGCAGTCTACCATTGAAAATACATTATAAAATAATGTAATATGCTGTCTGTCATTGAAAATACCTTATAATATAACGTAATATAATATATATCAATAAAAATACCTTATAAAATAACGTAATATGCAGAATACCATTGAAAATACTTATAATATAACGTAATATGCAGTGTATCATTGAAAATACCTTATAATATATAGTAGTTTATCATTGAAAATACCTTATAATATAACGTAATATGCTTTGTATCATTGAAAATACCTTACGATAAAACGTAATATGCAGTGTATCATTGAAAATACCTTATAATATATCGTAATTTGTAATGTATCATTGAAAATACCTTATAATATATAGTAGTTTATCATTGAAAATACCATATAATATAACGTAATATGCAGTGTATCATTGAAAATACCTTAGAATATATGGTAATTCTAGTCTATCAATGAAAATACCTTATAATACAACGTAATATGCAGTGTATCATTGAAAATACCTTATAATATATCGTAATTTGTAGTGTATCATTGAAAATACCATATAGTATAACGTAATATGCAGTGCATCATTGAAAATACCTTATAATATAACGTAATATGCAGTGTATCATTGAAAATACCTTATAATATAACGTAATATGCAGTGTATCATTGAAAATACCATATAGTATAACGTAATATGCAGTGCATCATTGAAAATACCTTATAATATAACGTAATATGCAGTGTATCATTGAAAATACCTTACGATAAAACGTAATATGCAGTGTATCATTGAAAATACCTTATAATATATGGTAATTTGAACTGTATCAATCAAAATACCTTATGATATAACGTAATATGCAGTGTATCATTGAAAATTCCTTATAATATTGTAACGAAATCTCTATTTCGCTAAATAAATAAATACACTTTCAATAACTGTGATACGTTATCTTTCGGTGGAAGGCAACTTATCTTTGCTATATCGCTTTTATCGCCTTTGACGTCTCGGACGTCCGCTTTCTCTCGTGTCTGTCTTCCGACTCTCTTTCGTTCCAGCGTCGTTTTCCTAACGACGCTGTAACCAACCTGAATCTTCCAACAATTCTATACAACGGGTATACCGATAGACACGTAACATTAGTATGCCGGTAGACCCGTAACACTTCCCCCCCTCCTCCGAAAAAAAACGAACTTTATTCAAAAAAATAGCCTGTGATTTTGTAGGAGCAAAAATAATGAAACAAACACCGTGGACCTTCCAAAATCACCAACTAACCCGGCATTTGCCCGACGCCCCAGGGAAAACCACGGCTTAAAAACCTGGAGTGGTTAGCGGCCAAAACAAACAAAAATACAACAATGTCAAATAACAATTAGTAACTTCAAAATAACAATATTATAATTCTAATGTATGCGGTCTTGAATTTCTCCCTCTACGACTTGCTTTTTCTTTTCTTTTCTTGTACTCCTATAAATTAGTAGACCAGCGATTCCTAGCAAATCAGGAATAACGTTAGCATGTTTGAAAACTCAGACTTATTATTAATTTTTTTTTTTTTTTATTCACAATAAGTCCTACTACTACTACTTATCATTAAACTTTGCAAGTCTATTAACATGCACTACTTTAAATTTCTGCTTATTCTTCCTAATCCTATAGACAACATCACTCAATTTTGTGTTAATAACATACGGTCCATCCCAATGACATTGAAGTTTAGGACACTTCCCTTTTATTCTGAGAGGTTGATACAACCATACCAAATCCCCCTCCCGAAAAGATTTCTCCACTACTTTAGAATCGTACTGCTGTTTCATTTTAAACGAAGAAATTCCTTGTTGCTTTCTAACAAATTTGTGAATAGCATCCATTTTATCTCTCAAATCTAAATTGAAATCACAATACAAAACATTCTTAATTGGAAGACTTCCTCGCAACAAATCCAATGGCAAACAAATTTCTCGGCCGTATAACATCATTGATGGACTTAATTTTAAACTTTCATGCTGAGCAGACCTATACGCAAGGAGAAAAAGAGGGACTAACTCGTCCCAATCCCTTTGATGCTTAGACACAAATATTGAAAGATATTGAAGAATTGTCCTATTTAACCTTTCTACAAGACCATCCGATTGTGGATGTAGAGGAGTTGTTCTAGTTTTCTTAGTGCCTAACAAAATCATTAGTTCTTTAAAAATATTTGATTCAAAAGTTCGCCCTTGATCAGAATGAATTTCTTGAGGGACTCCATGACGACTTACAATATCCCTAATTAACGCATTGGCTACAGTTTTAGCCTGAAAATTTGGTAAAGGTATTACCTCTGGCCATCTAGTGAAGTAATCTGCCACAACTAACATAAAACGATTTCCTAAAAATGATTTTGGTAAAGGACCTAAGATGTCTAAAGCTATTCTCTCGAAAGGAGAACCTACATTGTAAATTTGTAACAATCCCTTGCCACGATTAGCCGTGCCTTTCCTGGAGATACAAACCTCACAACGATTACACCATTTTTCTACATCTTTAATACAATTAACCCAATAAAAACGTTCCCTGATCCGAGAAACTGTTTTATTGATGCCGAAATGTCCCCCAGCACTCGAATCATGAGCCTCACGAAGAACTGCATCTTTCTTTTCTCTCGGTACCACTAATTGCCAAACCATCTTTTTTCCATCCGCAGATTCCCACTTTTTGAATAAAAGACCATCCTGAATCTCTAAAGACTCCCACAATGAGAAATAAAATTTAACCTCCGGTGACGAAGCTGTCAAAACTTCTTTAAGCGGCTTATTTCCCAACAGTTTACTTTTAAAAACCAATTCTAAGTGTGGATCATTCCTCTGAGAACTCCCCCAATCCTGTGTTTCAAACAAAGAACACCGAGTACGAAGGATTGGAATTTCTTCAACCTCCTGACAATGTTTGTCTCTACTTTCCGTATTTAAACAACGCCTACAATCATCTGTCCAACAAGGTCTTCTAGATAACGCATCAGCATTGGAATGTAATTTACCACTCCGATGGCAAATCGTGAAATCGTATTGTTGAAGTCTTTCTATCCATCTAGCTATCTGACCCTCCGGGTTTTTAAACGAAAGTAACCACGATAACGCCGCATGATCTGTACGTACTGTAAATTTCCTTCCATACAAGTAATGATGAAAGTGCTCTATAGCTTTAATTATCGCCAACAACTCTCTTCGGGTAATGCAATAGTTTTTTTCTGATTTGTTTAGAGATTTATTAAAATAAGCAATCACACTCTCTTCACCATCCTGAACCTGCAGTAAAACCGCCCCTATACCGACATTTGAAGCATCCGTATCTAACAGGAATGGATCACTGTGCGAAGGATAAACTAAAATCGGTGTTGAAGTTAAACAAATTTTTAACTCCTCAAAAGCTTTCTCCGCTTCCTCTGACCAAACAAAACTTTTATTTTCCGTCAAGTCAAAAAGCGGCCTTGCAATAGTGGCATAATTCTTTACAAACCGCGAAAAATAAGTACACAACCCTAAAAAGCTTTTCATTTCTGACTTATTCCTCGGTTTAGGCCACTCCCTGATCGTGGAAATTTTCTCCGGATTCGTTTTAACACCCTGCCTAGAAACAATGTGCCCCAAGTATTTCACTTCTGCTTGAAAAAAAGAACACTTTTGAGGGGCCACAAGAAGACCCGCTACGCGTAGTTTATCAAATACCAAATGCAAATTTTGCAGTTCCTCTTCGAACGTCTTCCCAAAAATGATAATATCGTCTAGATAAACGAGACACTTTCGCCAAGTCAGATCTCCCAAAACATTTTCCATTAACCTCTCAAACGTAGCTGGGGCATTACACAACCCAAACGGCATCACCCTAAACTGCCACAACCCTTCGCCTACTGAAAACGCAGTCTTTTCGCGATCCCTCTCATCCATCTCGATCTGCCAGTAACCACTCTGCAAGTCCAAAACCGTAAACCACGAAGATCCCGCAATCGCATCCAGAGTATCGTCAATCCGAGGTAAAGGATATGAATCTTTCTTCGTTATGTTGTTTAGCCGGCGATAATCTATACAAAACCTTGTTGAACCATCTTTCTTTTTAACTAAAACCACCGGGGACATCCAAGAGCTAACCGATTTTTCAATTACCCCCTGACTTTCCATGTCCGCAATTAACTGCCGTACTTCATCCTTTCGCTGAACGGGAACCCTACGGGGAGCTTGTTTAATAGGTGCGTGATCTCCTGTATCTATTCGATGCTTCACTACCTTGCACTTTC
Source organism: Lasioglossum lativentre (assembly GCA_916610255.1). Lineage (NCBI taxonomy): Eukaryota > Metazoa > Arthropoda > Insecta > Hymenoptera > Halictidae > Lasioglossum > Lasioglossum lativentre. The sequence goes on along the minus strand of CAKAJI010000721.1, from coordinate 207,601 downwards.
CCAACTGCTTTTTATCTTTTGCGAAGACGTCTTGAAATGAAATTAGAAAATTCCTAAAGTCTTCCTTCTCATTCTGGCCCAAGAGTACGGAATTATCTTCCAAAATCGGAAACAAAAACTCTGGCAAAATCTGATCTACAGAATCTCCTGCAATGCCTACGCCACTTTCCGAAGACCCAGCATCGATAGAACAACCATTAAACCGAATTTTGTCTACTCCGGCAATATGCAAACAGTTATTTTCCAAATCGATCGAACACCTATATCTCGACAGAAAATCCAGCCCTAAAATGCAATCTTCCTCGATATCGACAACGAGAAACCTATGCCGCACGCGTAGCTTCCCGAGCTCAACAAAAGCGCTGCGCTCCCCGAAAATCTGAACCCTCTCTCCTGTAACGGATCTAAGATGTATTTCGCATGACATTGAACAACAACCCTCAACTGACGTCCCCTTTAGGAGTGAAACTCGTGAACCGGTATCGGCAATCAACTTTCGAGAATGACCATCCAAAAGACCCGTGACGCTAACACCAGACTCCACCGCGACGTTATTAACCGAAGAAATTCGATAGAGGGTATTTTCTTGTATTGGATCATTTGCAACCCTCTTTACAACGATCCCTTCTGGTTTCCCGAAGCGTTAGTCTTATTCAAAGAACAATTTGAAGAAATATGACCAATTTTTCCACATTTCCAGCAAGTCAAAGGTCTGCTAAAGTCACGTGGTTGTCCCCCGTATGGACGACAACGGCGCGTGTCCATCCTCGCACTCTCCTGCATAGGCTGTTGGGGAAACCTCAAAGAGTCCTGAAAATTTAGAGCTTCCACCCTCACCGCGATCGCAAGTGTCTCGTCTAGTGTGCAACAATTCATCGAAGCAAGGGTGACATCTCTCTTGAGATTGTGGTCCCCGATCGCCTCGAGGAACCTCTGATGCGCTTGCTTATCGCGAAATTCCGGTGTCGCGTCAGGGAAAGCCGAGTGGGAAAGAAAACAAATTTGGTTAGCCAAAGCCCGAAGAGACTCTCCCTTACGTTGTCTATAATTAAAGAACCTAAACCGGTCTAGCTGAGCCAAGTGCTCATTGCCGTATTGAATATTTAATCGAGAAACAAGCGCGTCAAAGTCGGTACGTTTCGATTCCTCGAGACACGACAGGGCCGTAAGGGCCTCACCTTCAAGAGAGTCTACGAGGGCCAGAGTCTTAGTGGTGTCGTCCCAGTTATTAATCTTTGCCAGGGTAAGAAACTGTGTCAAGTACAGTCTCCATGAACCTGAACCGTTAAATTTTGCGGGCTTAACGCGATAAAAGGATGAACTAGCATTGCACGGACGTGAACATTGATTGAACGCGCGTGAACCTTCGTCACCGGCGGCCTCACGGTTCCCACCCCCTACAAATCTCTCCAAAAGAGAAGTAAGTTGGCAAAGACTGGCCTGATTATTCGCTAACTGTGTCTGCATGGACGCGAACTCCTCCGATCGAGAATCCGCCTGATTTTCCAGCAGTCGAGCTTCCAAAGCCGCGAGACGTTCCTCCAAACGAACAGACCGAGTCTGCATCTCGTTCCGCTAATCGCTTGCTCAGTCGCAGAATATCCCACTTCTGACACCAATGTAACGAAATCTCTATTTCGCTAAATAAATAAATACACTTTCAATAACTGTGATACGTTATCTTTCGGAGGAAGGCAACTTATCTTTGCTATATCGCTTTTATCGCCTTTGACGTCTCGGACGTCCGCTTTCTCTCGTGTCTGTCTTCCGACTCTCTTTCGTTCCAGCGTCGTTTTCCTAACGACGCTGTAACCAACCTGAATCTTCCAACAATTCTATACAACGGGTATACCGATAGACACGTAACATTAGTATGCCGGTAGACCCGTAACAATATATCGTAATTTGTAGTGTATCATTGAAAATACCTTATAATATAACGTAATATGCAGTGTATCATTGAAAATACCTTATAATATATCGTAATATGCATTGTATCATTGAAAATACCTTATAATGTAATGTAATATGAAGTGTATCATTGAAAATACCTTATAATATAACGGAATATGCAGTCTACCATTGAAAATACATTATAAAATAATGTAATATGCTGTCTGTCATTGAAAATACCTTATAATATAACGTAATATAATATATATCAATAAAAATACCTTATAAAATAACGTAATATGCAGAATACCATTGAAAATACTTATAATATAACGTAATATGCAGTGTATCATTGAAAATACCTTATAATATATAGTAGTTTATCATTGAAAATACCTTATAATATAACGTAATATGCTTTGTATCATTGAAAATACCTTACGATAAAACGTAATATGCAGTGTATCATTGAAAATACCTTATAATATATCGTAATTTGTAATGTATCATTGAAAATACCTTATAATATATCGTAATTTGTAGTGTATCATTGAAAATACCTTTTCATATAACGTAATATGCAGTGTATCATTGAAAATACCTTATAATATATCGTAATATGCAGTGTATCATTGAAAATACCTTATAATATAACGTAATATGGAGTGTATCATTGAAAATACCTTATAATATAACGTAATATGCAGTGTATCATTGAAAATACCTTATAATATATCGTAATTTGTAGTGTATCATTAAAAATACCTTATAAAATATAGTAGTTTATTATTGAAAACATCTTATAATATAACGTAATATGCAGTGTATCATTGAAAATTCCTTATAATATAACGTAATATGCAGTTTATCATTGAAAATTACCTTATGATATAACGTAATATGCAGTGTATCATTGAAAATACCTTATAATATAACGTAATATGCAGTGTATCATTGAAAATACCTTATGATATAATGTAATATGCAGTGTATCATTGAAAATACCTTATAATATATGGTAATTTGTAGTGTATCAATGAAAATACCTTATAATATAACGTAATATGCAGTGTATCATTGAAAATACCATATAATATATCGTAATATATAGTTTATCATTGAAAATACTTTATAATATAACGTAATATGCAGTGTATCATTGAAAATACCATATAATATAACGTAATATGCAGTGTATCATTGAAAATACCTTATAATATAACGTAATATGCAGTGTATCATTGAAAATACCTTATAATATAACGTAATATGCAGTGTATCATTGAAAATACCATATAGTATAACGAAATATGCAGTGCATCATTGAAAATACCTTATAATATAACGTAATATGCAGTGTATCATTGAAAATACCTTACGATAAAACGTAATATGCAGTGTATCATTGAAAATATCTTATAATATATGGTAATTTGAACTGTATCAATCAAAATACGTTATAATATAACGTAATATGCAGTGTATCATTGAAAATACCTTATAATATATCGTAATTTGCAGTGTATCATTGAAAATACCTTATAATATATGGTAATTAGGAGTGTATCAATGAAAATACCTTATAATATAACGTAATATGCAGTGTATCATTGAAAATACCGTATAATATATCGTAATATATAGTTTATCATTGAAAATACCTTATAATATAACGTAATATAATATATATCATTAAAAATACCTTATAAAATAACGTAATATGCAGTATACCATTGAAAATACTTATAATATAACGTAATATGCAGTGTATCATTGAAAGTACCTTATAATATATAGTAGTTTATCATTGAAAATACCTTATAATATAACGTAATATGCAGTGTATCATTGAAAATACCTTACGATAAAACGTAATATGCAGTGTATCATTGAAAATACCTTATAATATATCGTAATTTGTAGTGTATCATTGAAAATACCTTATAATATATAGTAGTTTATCATTGAAAATACCTTATAATATAACGTAATATGCAGTGTATCATTGAAAATACCTTATAAAATATAGTAGTTTATCATTGAAAACATCTTATAATATAACGTAATATGCAGTGTATCATTGAAAATACCTTACGATAAAACGTAATATGCAGTGTATCATTGAAAATACCTTATAATATATGGTAATTTGAACTGTATCAATCAAAATACCTTCTCATATATCGTAATATGCAGTGTATCATTGAAAATACCTTATAATATATCGTAATTTGTAGTGTATCATTGAAAATACCTCATAGTATAACGTAATATGCAGTGCATCACTGAAAATACCATATAGTATAACGTAATATGCAGTGTATCATTGAAAATACCTTATAATATAACGTAATATGCAGTGTATCATTGAAAATACCTTATAATATATGGTAATTTGAACTGTATCAATCAAAATACCTTCTCATATATCGTAATATGCAGTGTATCATCGAAAATACCTTATAATATATCGTAATTTGTAGTGTATCATTGAAAATACCTTTTCATATAACGTAATATGCAGTGTATCATTGAAAATACCTTATAATATATCGTAATTTGTAGTGTATCATTGAAAATACCTCATAGTATAACGTAATATGCAGTGCATCACTGAAAATACCATATAGTATAACGTAATATGCAGTGTATCATTGAAAATACCATATAATATAACGTAATATGCAGTGTATCATTGAAAATACCTTATGATATAATGTAATATGCAGTGTATCATTGAAAATACCTTATAATATAACGTAATATGCAGTGCATCATTGAAAATACCTTATAATATAAAGTAATATGCAGTGTATCATTGAAAATACCTTATAATATTACGTAATATGCAGTGTATCATTGAAAATACCTTACGATAAAACGTAATATGCAGTGTATCATTGAAAATACCTTATAATATATGGTAATTTGAACTGTATCAATCAAAATACCTTATAATATAACGTAATATGCAGTGTATCATTGAAAATACCTTATAATATATCGTAATTTGTAGTGTATCATTGAAAATACCTTATAATATAACGTAATATGCAGTGTATCATTAAAAATACCTTATAATATAACGTAATATGCAGTGTGTCCTTGAAAATACCTCATAATATAACGTAATATGCAGTGTATCATTGAAAATACCATATAGTATAACGTAATATGCAGTGTATCATTGAAAATACCATATAATATAACGTAATATGCAGTGTATCATTGAAAATACCTTATGATATAATGTAATATGCAGTGTATCATTGAAAATACCTTATAATATATGGTAATTTGAACTGTATCAATCAAAATACGTAATAATATAAAGTAATATGCAGTGTATCATTGAAAATACCTTATAATATATCGTAATTTGTAGTGTATCATTAAAAATACCTTATAATATAACAAAATATGCAGTGTATCATTGAAAATACCTCATAATATAACGTAATATGCAGTGTATCATTGAAAACATCTTATAATATAACGTAATATGCAGTGTATCATTGAAAATACCTTATAATATAACGTAATATGCAGTGTATCATTAAAAATACCTTATAATATAACGTAATATGCAGTGTGTCCTTGAAAATACCTCATAATATAACGTAATTTGTGGTGTATCATTAAAAATACCTTATAATATAACGTAATATGCAGTGTGTCCTTGAAAATACCTCATAATATAACGTAATATGCAGTGTATCATTGAAAACATCTTATAATATAACGTAATATGCAGTGTATCATTGAAAATACCTTATAATATAACGTAATATGCAGTGTATCATTGAAAATACCTTATGATATAATGTAATATGCAGTGTATCATTGAAAATACCTTATAATATATGGTAATTTGGAGTGTATCAATGAAAATACATTATAATATAACGTAATATGCAGTGTATCATTGAAAATACCGTATAATATATCGTAATATATAGTTTATCATTGAAAATACTTTATAATATAACGTAATATGCAGTGTATCATTGAAAATACCATATAATATAACGTAATATGCAGTGTATCATTGAAAATACCTTATGATATAACGTAATATGCAGTGTATCATTGAAAATACCTTACGATAAAACGTAATATGCAGTGTATCATTGAAAATACCTTATAATATTACGTAATATGCAGTGTATCATTGAAAATACCATATAGTATAACGTAATATGCAGTGCATCATTGAAAATACCTTATAATATAACGTAATATGCAGTGTATCATTGAAAATACCTTATAATATAACGTAATATGCAGTGTATCATTGAAAATACCTTATAATAAAACGTAATATGCAGTGTATCATTGAAAATACCTTAGAATATATGGTAATTCTAGTCTATCAATGAAAATACCTTATAATACAACGTAATATGCAGTGTATCATTGAAAATACCTTAGAATATATGGTAATTCTAGTCTATCAATGAAAATACCTTATAATATAACGTAATATGCAGTGTATCATTGAAAATACCTTATAATATAACGTAATATGCAGTGTATCATTGAAAATACCTTATAATATAACGTAATATGCAGTGTATCATTGAAAATACCATATAGTATAACATAATATGCAGTGCATCATTGAAAATACCTTATAATATAACGTAATATGCAGTGTATCATTGAAAATACCTTACGATAAAACGTAATATGCAGTGTATCATTGAAAATATCTTATAATATATGGTAATTTGAACTGTATCAATCAAAATACGTTATAATATAACGTAATATGCAGTGTATCATTGAAAATACCTTATAATATATCGTAATTTGCAGTGTATCATTGAAAATACCTTATAATATATGGTAATTAGGAGTGTATCAATGAAAATACCTTATAATATAACGTAATATGCAGTGTATCATTGAAAATACCGTATAATATATCGTAATATATAGTTTATCATTGAAAATACCTTATAATATAACGTAATATAATATATATCATTAAAAATACCTTATAAAATAACGTAATATGCAGTATACCATTGAAAATACTTATAATATAACGTAATATGCAGTGTATCATTGAAAGTACCTTATAATATATAGTAGTTTATCATTGAAAATACCTTATAATATAACGTAATATGCAGTGTATCATTGAAAATACCTTACGATAAAACGTAATATGCAGTGTATCATTGAAAATACCTTATAATATATCGTAATTTGTAGTGTATCATTGAAAATACCTTATAATATATAGTAGTTTATCATTGAAAATACCTTATAATATAACGTAATATGCAGTGTATCATTGAAAATACCTTATAAAATATAGTAGTTTATCATTGAAAACATCTTATAATATAACGTAATATGCAGTGTATCATTGAAAATACCTTACGATAAAACGTAATATGCAGTGTATCATTGAAAATACCTTATAATATATGGTAATTTGAACTGTATCAATCAAAATACCTTCTCATATATCGTAATATGCAGTGTATCATTGAAAATACCTTATAATATATCGTAATTTGTAGTGTATCATTGAAAATACCTCATAGTATAACGTAATATGCAGTGCATCACTGAAAATACCATATAGTATAACGTAATATGCAGTGTATCATTGAAAATACCATATAATATAACGTAATATGCAGTGTATCATTGAAAATACCTTATAATATATGGTAATTTGAACTGTATCAATCAAAATACCTTCTCATATATCGTAATATGCAGTGTATCATCGAAAATACCTTATAATATATCGTAATTTGTAGTGTATCATTGAAAATACCTTTTCATATAACGTAATATGCAGTGTATCATTGAAAATACCTTATAATATATCGTAATTTGTAGTGTATCATTGAAAATACCTCATAGTATAACGTAATATGCAGTGCATCACTGAAAATACCATATAGTATAACGTAATATGCAGTGTATCATTGAAAATACCATATAATATAACGTAATATGCAGTGTATCATTGAAAATACCTTATGATATAATGTAATATGCAGTGTATCATTGAAAATAAATTATAATATAACGTAATATGCAGTGCATCATTGAAAATACCTTATAATATAACGTAATATGCAGTGTATCATTGAAAATACCTTATAATATTACGTAATATGCAGTGTATCATTGAAAATACCTTACGATAAAACGTAATATGCAGTGTATCATTGAAAATACCTTATAATATATGGTAATTTGAACTGTATCAATCAAAATACGTAATAATATAAAGTAATATGCAGTGTATCATTGAAAATACCTTATAATATATCGTAATTTGTAGTGTATCATTAAAAATACCTTATAATATAACAAAATATGCAGTGTATCATTGAAAATACCTCATAATATAACGTAATATGCAGTGTATCATTGAAAACATCTTATAATATAACGTAATATGCAGTGTATCATTGAAAATACCTTATAATATAACGTAATATGCAGTGTATCATTAAAAATACCTTATAATATAACGTAATATGCAGTGTGTCCTTGAAAATACCTCATAATATAACGTAATTTGTGGTGTATCATTAAAAATACCTTATAATATAACGTAATATGCAGTGTGTCCTTGAAAATACCTCATAATATAACGTAATATGCAGTGTATCATTGAAAACATCTTATAATATAACGTAATATGCAGTGTATCATTGAAAATACCTTATGATATAACGTAATATGCAGTGTATCATTGAAAATACCTTATAATATAACGTAATATGCAGTTTATTATAGAAAATACCTTATGATATAACGTAATATGCAGTGTATCATTGAAAATACCTTATAATATAACGTAATATGCAGTGTATCATTGAAAATACCTTATGATATAATGTAATATGCAGTGTATCATTGAAAATACCTTATAATATATGGTAATTTGTAGTGTATCATTGAAAATACCATATAGTATAACGTAATATGCAGTGCATCATTGAAAATACCTTATAATATAACGTAATATGCAGTGTATCATTGAAAATACCTTATAATAAAACGTAATATGCAGTGTATCATTGAAAATACCTTAGAATATATGGTAATTCTAGTCTATCAATGAAAATACCTTATAATATAACGTAATATGCAGTGTATCATTGAAAATACCTTATAATATAACGTAATATGCAGTGTATCATTGAAAATACCTTATAATATAACGTAATATGCAGTGTATCATTGAAAATACCATATAGTATAACGTAATATGCAGTGCATCATTGAAAATACCTTATAATATAACGTAATATGCAGTGTATCATTGAAAATACCTTACGATAAAACGTAATATGCAGTGTATCATTGAAAATACCTTATAATATATGGTAATTTGAACTGTATCAATCAAAATACGTTATAATATAACGTAATATGCAGTGTATCATTGAAAATACCTTATAATATATCGTAATTTGCAGTGTATCATTGAAAGTACATTATAATATATGGTAATTAGGAGTGTATGAATGAAAATACCTTATAATATAACGTAATATGCAGTGTATCATTGAAAATACCGTATAATATATCGTAATATATAGTTTATCATTGAAAATACCTTATAATATAACGTAATATAATATATATCATTAAAAATACCTTATAAAATAACGTAATATGCAGTATACCATTGAAAATACTTATAATATAACGTAATATGCAGTGTATCATTGAAAGTACCTTATAATATATAGTAGTTTATCATTGAAAATACCTTATAATATAACGTAATATGCAGTGTATCATTGAAAATACCTTACGATAAAACGTAATATGCAGTGTATCATTGAAAATACCTTATAATATATCGTAATTTGTAGTGTATCATTGAAAATACCTTATAATATATAGTAGTTTATCATTGAAAATACCTTATAATATAACGTAATATGCAGTGTATCATTGAAAATACCTTATAAAATATAGTAGTTTATCATTGAAAACATCTTATAATATAACGTAATATGCAGTGTATCATTGAAAATACCTTACGATAAAACGTAATATGCAGTGTATCATTGAAAATACCTTATAATATATGGTAATTTGAACTGTATCAATCAAAATACCTTCTCATATATCGTAATATACAGTGTATCATTGAAAATACCTTATAATATATCGTAATTTGTAGTGTATCATTGAAAATACCTCATAGTATAACGTAATATGCAGTGCATCACTGAAAATACCATATAGTATAACGTAATATGCAGTGTATCATTGAAAATACCATATAATATAACGTAATATGCAGTGTATCATTGAAAATACCTTATAATATATGGTAATTTGAACTGTATCAATCAAAATACCTTCTCATATATCGTAATATGCAGTGTATCATCGAAAATACCTTATAACATATCGTAATTTGTAGTGTATCATTGAAAATACCTTTTCATATAACGTAATATGCAGTGTATCATTGAAAATACCTTATAATATATCGTAATTTGTAGTGTATCATTGAAAATACCTCATAGTATAACGTAATATGCAGTGCATCACTGAAAATACCATATAGTATAACGTAATATGCAGTGTATCATTGAAAATACCATATAATATAACGTAATATGCAGTGTATCATTGAAAATACCTTATGATATAATGTAATATGCAGTGTATCATTGAAAATACCTTATAATATAACGTAATATGCAGTGCATCATTGAAAATACCTTATAATATAACGTAATATGCAGTGTATCATTGAAAATACCTTATAATATTACGTAATATGCAGTGTATCATTGAAAATACCTTACGATAAAACGTAATATGCAGTGTATCATTGAAAATACCTTATAATATATGGTAATTTGAACTGTATCAATCAAAATACGTTATAATATAACGTAATATGCAGTGTATCATTGAAAATACCTTATAATATATCGTAATTTGTAGTGTATCATTGAAAATACCTTATAATATAACGTAATATGCAGTGTATCATTAAAAATACCTTATAATATAACGTAATATGCAGTGTGTCCTTGAAAATACCTCATAATATAACGTAATATGCAGTGTATCATTGAAAATACCATATAGTATAACGTAATATGCAGTGTATCATTGAAAATACCATATAATATAACGTAATATGCAGTCTATCATTGAAAATACCTTATGATATAATGTAATATGCAGTGTATCATTGAAAATACCTTATAATATATGGTAATTTGAACTGTATCAATCAAAATACGTAATAATATAAAGTAATATGCAGTGTATCATTGAAAATACCTTATAATATATCGTAATTTGTAGTGTATCATTAAAAATACCTTATAATATAACAAAATATGCAGTGTATCATTGAAAATACCTTATAATATAACGTAATATGCAGTGTATCATTAAAAATACCTTATAATATAACGTAATATGCAGTGTATCATTGAAAATACCTTATAAAATATAGTAGTTTATCATTGAAAACATCTTATAATATAACGTAATATGCAGTGTATCATTGAAAATACCTTACGATAAAACGTAATATGCAGTGTATCATTGAAAATACCTTATAATATATGGTAATTTGAACTGTATCAATCAAAATACCTTCTCATATATCGTAATATACAGTGTATCATTGAAAATACCTTATAATATATCGTAATTTGTAGTGTATCATTGAAAATACCTCATAGTATAACGTAATATGCAGTGTATCATTGAAAACATCTTATAATATAACGTAATATGCAGTGTATCATTGAAAATACCTTATAATATAACGTAATATGCAGTGTATCATTAAAAATACCTTATAATATAACGTAATATGCAGTGTGTCCTTGAAAATACCTCATAATATAACGTAATTTGTGGTGTATCATTAAAAATACCTTATAATATAACGTAATATGCAGTGTGTCCTTGAAAATACCTCATAATATAACGTAATATGCAGTGTATCATTGAAAACATCTTATAATATAACGTAATATGCAGTGTATCATTGAAAATACCTTATAATATAACGTAATATGCAGTGTATCATTGAAAATACCTTATGATATAATGTAATATGCAGTGAATCATTGAAAATAACTTATAATATATGGTAATTTGGAGTGTATCAATGAAAATACATTATAATATAACGTAATATGCAGTGTATCATTGAAAATACCGTATAATATATCGTAATATATAGTTTATCATTGAAAATACTTTATAATATAACGTAATATGCAGTGTATCATTGAAAATACCATATAATATAACGTAATATGCAGTGTATCATTGAAAATACCTTATAATATAACGTAATATGCAGTGTATCATTGAAAATACCTTACGATAAAACGTAATATGCAGTGTATCATTGAAAATACCTTATAATATAACGTAATATGCAGTGTATCATTGAAAATACCTTACGATAAAACGTAATATGCAGTGTATCATTGAAAATACCTTATAATATATGGTAATTTGAACTGTATCAATCAAAATACGTTATAATATAAAGTAATATGCAGTGTATCATTGAAAATACCTTATAATATATCGTAATTTGTAGTGTATCATTGAAAATACCTTATAATATAACGTAATATGCAGTGTATCATTAAAAATACCTTATAATATAACGTAATATGCAGTGTGTCCTTGAAAATACCTCATAATATAACGTAATATGCAGTGTATCATTGAAAATACCATATAGTATAACGTAATATGCAGTGTATCATTGAAAATACCATATAATTTAACGTAATATGCAGTGTATCATTGAAAATACCTTATGATATAATGTAATATGCAGTGTATCATTGAAAATACCTTATAATATATGGTAATTTGAACTGTATCAATCAAAATACGTAATAATATAAAGTAATATGCAGTGTATCATTGAAAATACCTTATAATATATCGTAATTTGTAGTGTATCATTAAAAATACCTTATAATATAACAAAATATGCAGTGTATCATTGAAAGTACCTCATAATATAACGTAATATGCAGTGTATCATTGAAAGCATCTTATAATATAACGTAATATGCAGTGTATCATTGAAAATACCTTATAATATAACGTAATATGCAGTGTATCATTAAAAATACCTTATAATATAACGTAATATGCAGTGTGTCCTTGAAAATACCTCATAATATAACGTAATTTGTGGTGTATCATTAAAAATACCTTATAATATAACGTAATATGCAGTGTGTCCTTGAAAATACCTCATAATATAACGTAATATGCAGTGTATCATTGAAAACATCTTATAATATAACGTAATATGCAGTGTATCATTGAAAATACCTTATAATATAACGTAATATGCAGTGTATCATTGAAAATACCTTATGATATAATGTAATATGCAGTGTATCATTGAAAATACCTTATAATATATGGTAATTTGGAGTGTATCAATGAAAATACCTTATAATATAACGTAATATGCAGTGTATCATTGAAAATACCGTATAATATATCGTAATATATAGTTTATCATTGAAAATACCTTATAATATAACGTAATATAATATATATCATTAAAAATACCTTATAAAATAACGTAATATGCAGTATACCATTGAAAATACTTATAATATAACGTAATATGCAGTGTATCATTGAAAATACCTTATAATATATAGTAGTTTATCATTGAAAATACCTTATAATATAACGTAATATGCTGTGTATCATTGAAAATACCTTACGATAAAACGTAATATGCAGTGTATCATTGAAAATACCTTATAATATATCGTAATTTGTAGTGTATCATTGAAAATACCTTATAATATATAGTAGTTTATAATTGAAAATACCTTATAATATAACGTAATATGCAGTGTATCATTGAAAATACCTTATAATATATGGTAATTTGAACTGTATCAATCAAAATACCTTCTCATATATCGTAATATGCAGTGTATCATTGAAAATACCTTATAACATATCGTAATTTGTAGTGTATCATTGAAAATACCTCATAGTATAACGTAATATGCAGTGCATCACTGAAAATACCATATAGTATAACGTAATATGCAGTGTATCATTGAAAATACCATATAATATAACGTAATATGCAGTGTATCATTGAAAATACCTTATAATATATGGTAATTTGAACTGTATCAATCAAAATACCTTCTCATATATCGTAATATGCAGTGTATCATCGAAAATACCTTATAATATATCGTAATTTGTAGTGTATCATTGAAAATACCTTTTCATATAACGTAATATGCAGTGTATCATTGAAAATACCTTATAATATATCGTAATTTGTAGTGTATCATTGAAAATACCTCATAGTATAACGTAATATGCAGTGCATCACTGAAAATACCATATAGTATAACGTAATATGCAGTGTATCATTGAAAATACCATATAATATAACGTAATATGCAGTGTATCATTGAAAATACCTTATGATATAATGTAATATGCAGTGTATCATTGAAAATACCTTATAATATAACGTAATATGCAGTGCATCATTGAAAATACCTTATAATATAACGTAATATGCAGTGTATCATTGAAAATACCTTATAATATTACGTAATATGCAGTGTATCATTGAAAATACCTTATAATATATGGTAATTTGAACTGTATCAATCAAAATACGTAATAATATAAAGTAATATGCAGTGTATCATTGAAAATACCTTATAATATATCGTAATTTGTAGTGTATCATTAAAAATACCTTATAATATAACAAAATATGCAGTGTATCATTGAAAATACCTCATAATATAACGTAATATGCAGTGTATCATTGAAAACATCTTATAATATAACGTAATATGCAGTGTATCATTCAAAATACCTTATAATATAACGTAATATGCAGTGTATCATAAAAATACCTTATAATATAACGTAATATGCAGTGTGTCCTTGAAAATACCTCATAATATAACGTAATTTGTGGTGTATCATTAAAAATACCTTATAATATAACGTAATATGCAGTGTGTCCTTGAAAATACCTTATAATATATGGTAATTTGGAGTGTATCAATGAAAATACCTTATAATATAACGTAATATGCAGTGTATCATTGAAAATACCGTATAATATATCGTAATATATAGTTTATCATTGAAAATACTTTATAATATAACGTAATATGCAGTGTATCATTGAAAATGCCATATAATATAACGTAATATGCAGTGTATCATTGAAAATACCTTACGATAAAACGTAATATGCAGTGTATCATTGAAAATACCTTATAATATATGGTAATTTGAACTGTATCAATCAAAATACGTTATAATATAACGTAATATGCAGTGTATCATTGAAAATACCTTATAATATAACGTAATATGCAGTGTGTCCTTGAAAATACCTCATAATATAACGTAATTTGTGGTGTATCATTAAAAATACCTTATAATATAACGTAATATGCAGTGTGTCCTTGAAAATACCTCATAATATAACGTAATATGCAGTGTATCATTGAAAACATCTTATAATATAACGTAATATGCAGTGTATCATTGAAAATACCTTATAATATAACGTAATATGCAGTGTATCATTGAAAATACCTTATGATATAATGTAATATGCAGTGTATCATTGAAAATACCTTATAATATATGGTAATTTGGAGTGTATCAATGAAAATACATTATAATATAACGTAATATGCAGTGTATCATTGAAAATACCGTATAATATATCGTAATATATAGTTTATCATTGAAAATACTTTATAATATAACGTAATATGCAGTGTATCATTGAAAATACCATATAATATAACGTAATATGCAGTGTATCATTGAAAATACCTTATAATATAACGTAATATGCAGTGTATCATTGAAAATACCTTACGATAAAACGTAATATGCAGTGTATCATTGAAAATACCTTATAATATAACGTAATATGCAGTGTATCATTGAAAATACCTTACGATAAAACGTAATATGCAGTGTATCATTGAAAATACCTTATAATATATGGTAATTTGAACTGTATCAATCAAAATACGTTATAATATAAAGTAATATGCAGTGTATCATTGAAAATACCTTATAATATATCGTAATTTGTAGTGTATCATTAAAAATACCTTATAATATAACAAAATATGCAGTGTATCATTGAAAATACCTCATAATATAACGTAATATGCAGTGTATCATTGAAAACATCTTATAATATAACGTAATATGCAGTGTATCATCGAAAATACCTTATAATATAACGTAATATGCAGTGTATCATTAAAAATACCTTATAATATAACGTAATATGCAGTGTGTCCTTGAAAATACCTCATAATATAACGTAATTTGTGGTGTATCATTAAAAATACCTTATAATATAACGTAATATGCAGTGTGTCCTTGAAAAATACCTCATAATATAACGTAATATGCAGTGTATCATTGAAAACATCTTATAATATAACGTAATATGCAGTGTATCATTGAAAATACCTTATAATATAACGTAATATGCAGTGTATCATTGAAAATACCTTATGATATAATGTAATATGCAGTGTATCATTGAAAATACCTTATAATATATGGTAATTTGGAGTGTATCAATGAAAATACCTTATAATATAACGTAATATGCAGTGTATCATTGAAAATACCGTATAATATATCGTAATATATAGTTTATCATTGAAAATACCTTATAATATAACGTAATATAATATATATCATTAAAAATACCTTATAAAATAACGTAATATGCAGTATACCATTGAAAATACTTATAATATAACGTAATATGCAGTGTATCATTGAAATTACCTTATAATATATAGTAGTTTATCATTGAAAATACCTTATAATATAACGTAATATGCTGTGTATCATTGAAAATACCTTACGATAAAACGTAATATGCAGTGTATCATTGAAAATACCTTATAATATATCGTAATTTGTAGTGTATCATTGAAAATACCTTATAATATATAGTAGTTTATCATTGAAAATACCTTATAATATAACGTAATATGCAGTGTATCATTGAAAATACCTTATAAAATATAGTAGTTTATCATTGAAAACATCTTATAATATAACGTAATATGCAGTGTATCATTGAAAATACATTACGATAAAACGTAATATGCAGTGTATCATTGAAAATACCTTATAATATATGGTAATTTGAACTGTATCAATCAAAATACCTTCTCATATATCGTAATATGCAGTGTATCATCGAAAATACCTTATAATATATCGTAATTTGTAGTGTATCATTGAAAATACCTTTTCATATAACGTAATATGCAGTGTATCATTGAAAATACCTTATAATATATCGTAATTTGTAGTGTATCATTGAAAATACCTCATAGTATAACGTAATATGCAGTGCATCATTGAAAATACCATATAGTATAACGTAATATGCAGTGTATCATTGAAAATACCATATAATATAACGTAATATGCAGTGTATCATTGAAAATACCTTATGATATAATGTAATATGCAGTGTATCATTGAAAATACCTTATAATATAACGTAATATGCAGTGCATCATTGAAAATACCTTATAATATAACGTAATATGCAGTGTATCATGAAAATACCTTATAATATTACGTAATATGCAGTGTATCATTGAAAATACCTTACGATAAAACGTAATATGCAGTGTATCATTGAAAATACCTTATAATATATGGTAATTTGAACTGTATCAATCAAAATACGTTATAATATAACGTAATATGCAGTGTATCATTGAAAATACCTTATAATATATCGTAATTTGTAGTGTATCATTGAAAATACCTTATAATATAACGTAATATGCAGTGTATCATTAAAAATACCTTATAATATAACGTAATATGCAGTGTGTCCTTGAAAATACCTCATAATATAACGTAATATGCAGTGTATCATTGAAAATACCATATAGTATAACGTAATATGCAGTGTATCATTGAAAATACCATATAATATAACGTAATATGCAGTGTATCATTGAAAATACCTTATGATATAATGTAATATGCAGTGTATCATTGAAAATACCTTATAATATATGGTAATTTGAACTGTATCAATCAAAATACGTAATAATATAAAGTAATATGCAGTGTATCATTGAAAATACCTTATAATATATCGTAATTTGTAGTGTATCATTAAAAATACCTTATAATAGAACAAAATATGCAGTGTATCATTGAAAAATACCTGATAATATAACGTAATATGCAGTGTATCATTGAAAACATCTTATAATATAACGTAATATGCAGTGTATCATTGAAAATACCTTATAATATAACGTAATATGCAGTGTATCATAAAAATACCTTATAATATAACGTAATATGCAGTGTGTCCTTGAAAATACCTCATAATATAACGTAATTGTGGTGTATCATTAAAAATACCTTATAATATAACGTAATATGCAGTGTGTCCTTGAAAATACCTCATAATATAACGTAATATGCAGTGTATCATTGAAAACATCTTATAATATAACGTAATATGCAGTATACCATTGAAAATACTTATAATATATCGTAATTTGTAGTGTATCATTGAAAATACCTCATAGTATAACGTAATATGCAGTGCATCATTGAAAATACCATATAGTATAACGTAATATGCAGTGTATCATTGAAAATACCATATAATATAACGTAATATGCAGTGTATCATTGAAAATACCTTATGATATAATGTAATATGCAGTGTATCATTGAAAATACCTTATAATATAACGTAATATGCAGTGCATCATTGAAAATACCTTATAATATAACGTAATATGCAGTGTATCATTGAAAATACCTTATAATATTACGTAATATGCAGTGTATCATTGAAAATAACCTTACGATAAAACGTAATATGCAGTGTATCATTGAAAATACCTTATAATATATGGTAATTTGAACTGTATCAATCAAAATACGTTATAATATAACGTAATATGCAGTGTATCATTGAAAATACCTTATAATATATCGTAATTTGTAGTGTATCATTGAAAATACCTTATAATATAACGTAATATGCAGTGTATCATTAAAAATACCTTATAATATAACGTAATATGCAGTGTGTCCTTGAAAATACCTCATAATATAACGTAATATGCAGTGTATCATAAAAATACCTTATAATATAACGTAATATGCAGTGTGTCCTTGAAAATACCTCATAATATAACGTAATTTGTGGTGTATCATTAAAAATACCTTATAATATAACGTAATATGCAGTGTGTCCTTGAAAATACCTCATAATATAACGTAATATGCAGTGTATCATTGAAAACATGTTATAATATAACGTAATATGCAGTATACCATTGAAAATACTTATAATATAACGTAATATGCAGTGTATCATTGAAAATACCTTATAATATATAGTAGTTTATCATTGAAAATACCTTATAATATAACGTAATATGCTGTGTATCATTGAAAATACCTTACGATAAAACGTAATATGCAGTGTATCATTGAAAATACCTTATAATATATCGTAATTTGTAGTGTATCATTGAAAATACCTTATAATATATAGTAGTTTATCATTGAAAATACCTTATAATATAACGTAATATGCAGTGTATCATTGAAAATACCTTATAAAATATAGTAGTTTATCATTGAAAACATCTTATAATATAACGTAATATGCAGTGTATCATTGAAAATACATTACGATAAAACGTAATATGCAGTGTATCATTGAAAATACCTTATAATATATGGTAATTTGAACTGTATCAATCAAAATACCTTCTCATATATCGTAATATGCAGTGTATCATCGAAAATACCTTATAATATATCGTAATTTGTAGTGTATCATTGAAAATACCTTTTCATATAACGTAATATGCAGTGTATCATTGAAAATACCTTATAATATATCGTAATTTGTAGTGTATCATTGAAAATACCTCATAGTATAACGTAATATGCAGTGCATCATTGAAAATACCATATAGTATAACGTAATATGCAGTGTATCATTGAAAATACCATATAATATAACCGTAATATGCAGTGTATCATTGAAAATACCTTATGATATAATGTAATATGCAGTGTATCATTGAAAATACCTTATAATATAACGTAATATGCAGTGCATCATTGAAAATACCTTATAATATAACGTAATATGCAGTGTATCATTGAAAATACCTTATAATATTACGTAATATGCAGTGTATCATTGAAAATACCTTACGATAAAACGTAATATGCAGTGTATCATTGAAAATACCTTATAATATATGGTAATTTGAACTGTATCAATCAAAATACGTTATAATATAACGTAATATGCAGTGTATCATTGAAAATACCTTATAATATATCGTAATTTGTAGTGTATCATTGAAAATACCTTATAATATAACGTAATATGCAGTGTATCATTAAAAATACCTTATAATATAACGTAATATGCAGTGTGTCCTTGAAAATACCTCATAATATAACGTAATATGCAGTGTATCATTGAAAATACCATATAGTATAACGTAATATGCAGTGTATCATTGAAAATACCATATAATATAACGTAATATGCAGTGTATCATTGAAAATACCTTATGATATAATGTAATATGCAGTGTATCATTGAAAATACCTTATAATATATGGTAATTTGAACTGTATCAATCAAAATACGTAATAATATAAAGTAATATGCAGTGTATCATTGAAAATACCTTATAATATATCGTAATTTGTAGTGTATCATTAAAAATACCTTATAATAGAACAAAATATGCAGTGTATCATTGAAAATACCTGATAATATAACGTAATATGCAGTGTATCATTGAAAATAGCTTATAATATAACGTAATATGCAGTCTCCCATTGAAAATACCTTATAATGTATTGTAATATGCAGTGTATCATTGAAAATACCTTAAAATATAACGTAATATGCAGTGTATCATTGAAAATACCTTATAATATATGGTAATTTGAACTGTATCAATCAAAATACTTATAATATAACGTAATATGCAGTGTATCATTGTAAATACCTTATAATATATCGTAATTTGTAGTGTATCATTGAAAATACCTTATAATATAACGTAATATGCAGTGTATCATTAAAAATACCTTATAATATAACGTAATATGCAGTGTGTCCTTGAAAATACCTCATAATATAACGTAATATGCAGTGTATCATTGAAAAATACCATATAGTATAACGTAATATGCAGTGTATCATTGAAAATACCATATAATATAACGTAATATGCAGTGTATCATTGAAAATACCTTATGATATAATGTAATATGCAGTGTATCATTGAAAATACCTTATAATATATGGTAATTTTGAACTGTATCAATCAAAATACGTAATAATATAAAGTAATATGCAGTGTATCATTGAAAATACCTTATAATATATCGTAATTTGTAGTGTATCATTAAAAATACCTTATAATAGAACAAAATATGCAGTGTATCATTGAAAATACCTGATAATATAACGTAATATGCAGTGTATCATTGAAAACATCTTATAATATAACGTAATATGCAGTGTATCATGGAAAATACCTTATAATATAACGTAATATGCAGTGTATCATTGAAAATACCGTATAATATATCGTAATATATAGTTTATCATTGAAAATACTTTATAATATAAACGTAATATGCAGGTGTATCATTGAAAATGCCATATAATATAACGTAATATGCAGTGTATCATTGAAAATACCTTACGATAAAACGTAATATGCAGTGTATCATTGAAAATACCTTATAATATATGGTAATTTGAACTGTATCAATCAAAATACGTTATAATATAACGTAATATGCAGTGTATCATTGAAAATACCTTTTAATATATCGTAATTTGTAGTGTATCATTGAAAATACCTTATAATATAACGTAATATGCAGTGTATCATTAAAAATACCTTATAATATAACGTAATATGCAGTGTGTCCTTGAAAATACCTCATAATATAACGTAATATGCAGTGTATCATTGAAAATACCATATAATATAACGTAATATGCAGTGTATCATTGAAAATACCTTATGATATAATGTAATATGCAGTGTATCATTGAAAATACCTTATAATATAACGTAATATGCAGTGCATCATTGAAAATACCTTATAATATAACGTAATATGCAGTGTATCATTGAAAATACCTTATAATATTACGTAATATGCAGTGTATCATTGAAAATACCTTACGATAAAACGTAATATGCAGTGTATCATTGAAAATACCTTATAATATATGGTAATTTGAACTGTATCAATCAAAATACGTTATAATATAACGTAATATGCAGTGTATCATTGAAAATACCTTATAATATATCGTAATTTGTAGTGTATCATTGAAAATACCTTATAATATAACGTAATATGCAGTGTATCATTAAAAATACCTTATAATATAACGTAATATGCAGTGTGTCCTTGAAAATACCTCATAATATAACGTATTATGCAGTGTATCATTGAAAATACCATATAGTATAACGTAATATGCAGTGTATCATTGAAAATACCATATAATATAACGTAATATGCAGTGTATCATTGAAAATACCTTATGATATAATGTAATATGCAGTGTATCATTGAAAATACCTTATAATATATGGTAATTTGAACTGTATCAATCAAAATACGTAATAATATAAAGTAATATGCAGTGTATCATTGAAAATACCTTATAATATATCGTAATTTGTAGTGTATCATTAAAAATACCTTATAATATAACAAAATATGCAGTGTATCATTGAAAATACCTGATAATATAACGTAATATGCAGTGTATCATTGAAAACATCTTATAATATAATGTAATATGCAGTGTATCATTGAAAATACCTTATAATATAACGTAATATGCAGTGTATCATAAAAATACCTTATAATATAACGTAATATGCAGTGTGTCCTTGAAAATACCTCATAATATAACGTAATTTGTGGTGTATCATTAAAAATACCTTATAATATAACGTAATATGCAGTGTGTCCTTGAAAATACCTCATAATATAACGTAATATGCAGTGTATCATTGAAAACATCTTATAATATAACGTAATATGCAGTGTATCATTGAAAATACCTTATAATATAACGTAATATGCAGTGTATCATTGAAAATACCTTATGATATAATGTAATATGCAGTGTATCATTGAAAATACCTTATAATATATGGTAATTTGGAGTGTATCAATGAAAATACCTTATAATATAACGTAATATGCAGTGTATCA
The DNA here is from genome assembly GCA_916610255.1 of Lasioglossum lativentre. NCBI lineage: Eukaryota > Metazoa > Arthropoda > Insecta > Hymenoptera > Halictidae > Lasioglossum > Lasioglossum lativentre. The sequence goes on along the minus strand of CAKAJI010000721.1, from coordinate 184,348 downwards.
TTGAAAATACCGTATAATATATCGTAATATATAGTTTATCATTGAAAATACTTTATAATATAACGTAATATGCAGTGTATCATTGAAAATGCCATATAATATAACGTAATATGCTGTGTATCATTGAAAATACCTTACGATAAAACGTAATATGCAGTGTATCATTGAAAATACCTTATAATATATGGTAATTTGAACTGTATCAATCAAAATACGTTATAATATAACGTAATATGCAGTGTATCATTGAAAATACCTTATAATATATCGTAATTTGTAGTGTATCATTGAAAATACCTTATAATATAACGTAATATGCAGTGTATCATTAAAAATACCTTATAATATAACGTAATATGCAGTGTGTCCTTGAAAATACCTCATAATATAACGTAATATGCAGTGTATCATTGAAAACATCTTATAATATAACGTAATATGCAGTGTATCATTGAAAATACCTTATAATATAACGTAATATGCAGTGTATCATTGAAAATACTTTATAATATAACGTAATATGCAGTGTATCATTGAAAATGCCATATAATATAACGTAATATGCAGTGTATCATTGAAAATACCTTATAATATAACGTAATATGCAGTGTATCATTGAAAATACCATATAGTATAACGTAATATGCAGTGCATCATTGAAAATACCTTATAATATAACGTAATATGCAGTGTATCATTGAAAATACCTTACGATAAAACGTAATATGCAGTGTATCATTGAAAATACCTTATAATATATGGTAATTTGAACTGTATCAATCAAAATACGTTATAATATAACGTAATATGCAGTGTATCATTGAAAATACCGTATAATATATCGTAATATATAGTTTATCATTG
>CAKAJI010000721.1:113295-182984 GCA_916610255.1 Lasioglossum lativentre | reverse complement strand
ATACCCTGCATATTACGTTATATTATAAGGTATTTTCAATGATACACTGCATATTACGTTATATTATAAGGTATTTTCAATGATACACTACAAATTACGATATATTATAAGGTATTTTCAATGATACACTGCATATTACGTTATATTATAAGGTATTTTCATTGATAGACTAGAATTACCATATATTCTAAGGTATTTTCAATGATACACTACAAATTACGATGTATTATAAGGTATTTTCAATGATGCACTGCATATTACGTTATACTATAAGGTATTTTCAATGATACACTACAAATTACGATATATTATAAGGTATTTTCAATGATACACTGCATATTACGTTATATTATAAGGTATTTTCATTGATAGACTAGAATTACCATATATTCTAAGGTATTTTCAATGATACACTACAAATTACGATATATTATAAGGTATTTTCAATGATACACTGCATATTACGTTATATTAAAAGGTATGTTCAATGATAAACTGCTATATATTATAAGGTATTTTCAATGATACACTGTATATTACGTTATATTATAAGGTATTTTCATTGATAGACTAGCATTACCATATATTCTAAGGTATTTTCAATGATACACTACAAATTACGATATATTATAAGGTATTTTCAATGATACCCTGCATATTAAGTTATATTATAAGGTATTTTCAATGATAAACTGCTATATATTATAAGGTATTTTCTACGATACACTGCATATTACGTTATATTATAAGGTATTTTCAAAGATACACTACAAATTACGATATATTATAAGGTATTTTCAATGATACCCTGCATATTACGTTATATTATAAGGTATTTTCAATGATACACTGCATGTAACGTTATATTATAAGGTATTTTCAATGATACACTACAAATTACGATATATTGTAAGGTATTTTCAATGATACCCTGCATATTACGTTATATTATAAGGTATTTTCAATGATACACTGCATATTACGTTATATTATAAGGTATTTTCAATGATGCACTGCATATTACGTTATACTATAAGGTATTTTCAATGATACAATACAAATTACGATATATTATAAGGTATTTTCAATGATACACAGCATATTACGTTATACTATAAGGTATTTTCAATGATACACTACAAATTACGATATATTATAAGGTATTTTCAATGATACACTGCATATTACGTTATATTATAAGGTATTTTCATTGATAGACTAGAATTACCATATATTCTAAGGTATTTTCAATGATACACTACAAATTACGATATATTATAAGGTATTTTCAATGATACACTGCATATTACGTTATATTAAAAGGTATGTTCAATGATAAACTGCTATATATTATAAGGTATTTTCAATGATACACTAGCATTACCATATATTCTAAGGTATTTTCAATGATACACTACAAATTACGATATATTATAAGGTATTTTCAATGATACCCTGCATATTAAGTTATATTATAAGGTATTTTCAATGATAAACTGCTATATATTATAAGGTATTTTCTACGATACACTGCATATTACGTTATATTATAAGGTATTTTCAAAGATACACTACAAATTACGATATATTATAAGGTATTTTCAATGATACCCTGCATATTACGTTATATTATAAGGTATTTTCAATGATACACTGCATGTTACGTTATATTATAAGGTATTTTCAATGATACACTACAAATTACGATATATTGTAAGGTATTTTCAATGATACCCTGCATATTACGTTATATTATAAGGTATTTTCAATGATACACTGCATATTACGTTATATTATAAGGTATTTTCAATGATACAATGCATATTACGTTATATTATAAGGTATTTTCAATGATACACTACAAATTACGATATATTATAAGGTATTTTCAATGATACACTGCATATTACGTTATATTATAAGGTATTTTCATTGATAGACTAGAATTACCATATATTCTAAGGTATTTTCAATGATACACTACAAATTACGATGTATTATAAGGTATTTTCAATGATGCACTGCATATTACGTTATACTATAAGGTATTTTCAATGATACAATACAAATTACGATATATTATAAGGTATTTTCAATGATACACAGCATATTACGTTATATTATAAGGTATTTTCAATGATAAACTACTATATATTATAAGGTATTTTCAATGATACACTGCATATTACGTTATATGAGAAGGTATTTTCATTGATACACTACAAATTACGATATATTATAAGGTATTTTCAATGATACACTGCATATTACGTTATATTATAAGGTATTTTCAATGATAGACTAGAATTACCATATATTATATGGTATTTTCAATGATACACTGCATATTACGTTATATGGGAAGGTGTTTTCAATGATACACTGCATATTACGTTATATTATAAGGTATTTTCAATGATACACTGCATATTACGTTATATTATAAGGTATTTTCATTGATAGACTAGCATTACCATATATTCTAAGGTATTTTCAATGATACACTACAAATTACGATATATTATAAGGTATTTTCAATGATACCCTGCATATTACGTTATATTATAAGGTATTTTCAATGATACACTGCATGTAACGTTATATTATAAGGTATTTTCAATGATACACTACAAATTACGATATATTATAAGGTATTTTCAATGATACCCTGCATATTACGTTATATTATAAGGTATTTTCATTGATAGACTAGAATTACCATATATTCTAAGGTATTTTCAATGATACACTACAAATTACGTTATATTATAAGGTATTTTCAATGATACACTGCATATTACGTTATATTATAAGGTATTTTCAATGATACACTACAAATTACGATATATTGTAAGGTATTTTCAATGATACCCTGCATATTACGTTATATGAGAAGGTATTTTCATTGATACACTACAAATTACGATATATTATAAGGTATTTTCAATGATACACTGCATATTACGTTATATTATAAGGTATTTTCAATGATAGACTAGAATTACCATATATTATATGGTATTTTCAATGATACACTGCATATTACGTTATATGGGAAGGTGTTTTCAATGATACACTGCATATTACGTTATATTATAAGGTATTTTCAATGATACACTGCATATTACGTTATATTATAAGGTATTTTCATTGATAGACTAGCATTACCATATATTCTAAGGTATTTTCAATGATACACTACAAATTACGATATATTATAAGGTATTTTCAATGATACCCTGCATATTACGTTATATTATAAGGTATTTTCAATGATACACTGCATGTAACGTTATATTATAAGGTATTTTCAATGATACACTACAAATTACGATATATTATAAGGTATTTTCAATGATACCCTGCATATTACGTTATATTATAAGGTATTTTCATTGATAGACTAGAATTACCATATATTCTAAGGTATTTTCAATGATACACTACAAATTACGATATATTATAAGGTATTTTCAATGATACACTGCATATTACGTTATATTATAAGGTATTTTCAATGATAAACTACTATATATTATAAGGTATTTTCAATGATACACTGTATATTACGTTATATTATAAGGTATTTTCATTGATAGACTAGCATTACCATATATTCTAAGGTATTTTCAATGATACACTACAAATTACGATATATTATAAGGTATTTTCAATGATACACTGCATATTACGTTATATTATAAGGTATTTTCAATGATACACTACAAATTACGATATATTATAAGGTATTTTCCATGATACACTGCATATTACGTTATATTATAATGTATTTTCATTGATAGACTAGAATTACCATATATTATATGGTATTTTCAATGATACACTGCATATTACGTTATATGGGAAGGTGTTTTCAATGATACACTGCATATTACGTTATATTATAAGGTATTTTCAATGATACACTGCATATTACGTTATATTATAAGGTATTTTCATTGATAGACTAACATTACCATATATTCTAAGGTATTTTCAATGATACACTACAAATTACGATATATTATAAGGTATTTTCAATGATACCCTGCATATTACGTTATATTATAAGGTATTTTCAATGATACACTGCATGTAACGTTATATTATAAGGTATTTTCAATGATACACTACAAATTACGATATATTATAAGGTATTTTCAATGATACCCTGCATATTACGTTATATTATAAGGTATTTTCAATGATACACTGCATATTACGTTATATTATAAGGTATTTTCAATGATACACTACAAATTACGATATATTATAAGGTATTTTCAATGATACACTGCATATTACGTTATATTATAAGGTATTTTCATTGATAGACTAGAATTACCATATATTCTAAGGTATTTTCAATGATACACTACAAATTACGATGTATTATAAGGTATTTTCAATGATGCACTGCATATTACGTTATACTATAAGGTATTTTCAATGATACAATACAAATTACGATATATTATAAGGTATTTTCAATGATACACAGCATATTACGTTATATTATAAGGTATTTTCAATGATAAACTACTATATATTATAAGGTATTTTCAATGATACACTGCATATTACGTTATATGAGAAGGTATTTTCATTGATACACTACAAATTACGATATATTATAAGGTATTTTCAATGATACACTGCATATTACGTTATATTATAAGGTATTTTCAATGATACACTACAAATTACGATATATTATAAGGTATTTTCAATGATACAATGCATATTGCATAACATTATAATGTATTTTCAATGATACACTGCATATTACGATATATTATAAGGTATTTTCAATGATACACTGCATATTACGTTATATTATAAGGTATTATCAATGATACACTGCATATTACGTTATATTATAAGGTAATTTCAATGATACACTGCATATTACGTTATATTATAAGGTATTTTCATTGATAGACTAGAATTACCATATATTCTAAGGTATTTTCAATGATACACTACAAATTACGATGTATTATAAGGTATTTTCAATGATGCACTGCATATTACGTTATACTATAAGGTATTTTCAATGATACAATACAAATTACGATATATTATAAGGTATTTTCAATGATACATAGCATATTACGTTATATTATAAGGTATTTTCAATGATAAACTACTATATATTATAAGGTATTTTCAATGATACACTGCATATTACGTTATATGAGAAGGTATTTTCATTGATACACTACAAATTACGATATATTATAAGGTATTTTCAATGATACACTGCATATTACGTTATATTATAAGGTATTTTCATTGATAGACTAGAATTACCATATATTCTAAGGTATTTTCAATGATACACTACAAATTACGATATATTATAAGGTATTTTCAATGATACACTGCATATTACGTTATATTATAAGGTATTTTCAATGATAAACTGCTATATATTATAAGGTATTTTCTACGATACACTGCATATTACGTTATATTATAAGGTATTTTCAAAGATACACTACAAATTACGATATATTATAAGGTATTTTCAATGATACCCTGCATATTACGTTATATTATAAGGTATTTTCAATGATACACTGCATGTAACGTTATATTATAAGGTATTTTCAATGATACACTACAAATTACGATATATTATAAGGTATTTTCAATGATACCCTGCATATTACGTTATATTATAAGGTATTTTCAATGATACACTGCATATTACGTTATATTATAAGGTATTTTCAATGATACACTGCATATTACGTTATATTATAAGGTATTTTCAATGATACACTACAAATTACGATATATTATAAGGTATTTTCAATGATACCCTGCATATTAAGTTATATTATAAGGTATTTTCAATGATAAACTGCTATATATTATAAGGTATTTTCTACGATACACTGCATATTACGTTATATTATAAGGTATTTTCAAAGATACACTACAAATTACGATATATTATAAGGTATTTTCAATGATACCCTGCATATTACGTTATATTATAAGGTATTTTCAATGATACACTGCATGTAACGTTATATTATAAGGTATTTTCAATGATACACTACAAATTACGATATATTATAAGGTATTTTCAATGATACCCTGCATATTACGTTATATTATAAGGTATTTTCAATGATACACTGCATATTACGTTATATTATAAGGTATTTTCAATGATACACTGCATATTACGTTATATTATAAGGTATTTTCAATGATACACTACAAATTACGATGTATTATAAGGTATTTTCAATGATGCACTGCATATTACGTTATACTATAAGGTATTTTCAATGATACAATACAAATTACGATATATTATAAGGTATTTTCAATGATACACAGCATATTACGTTATATTATAAGGTATTTTCAATGATAAACTACTATATATTATAAGGTATTTTCAATGATACACTGCATATTACGTTATATGAGAAGGTATTTTCATTGATACACTACAAATTACGATATATTATAAGGTATTTTCAATGATACACTGCATATTACGTTATATTATAAGGTATTTTCAATGATACACTACAAATTACGATATATTATAAGGTATTTTAAATGATACACTGCATATTGCATAACATTATAATGTATTTTCAATGATACACTGCATATTACGATATATTATAAGGTATTTTCAATGATACACTGCATATTACGTTATATTATAAGGTATTATCAATGATACACTGCATATTACGTTATATTATAAGGTAATTTCAAAGATACACAGTATATTACGTTATATTATAAGGTATTTTCAATGATGCACTACATATTACGTTATACTATAAGGTATTTTCAATGATACACTACAAATTACGATATATTATATGGTATTTTCAATGATACACAGCATATTACGTTATATTATAAGGTATTTTCAATGATAAACTACTATATATTATAAGGTATTTTCAATGATACACTGCATATTACGTTATATGAGAAGGTATTTTCATTGATACACTACAAATTACGATATATTATAAGGTATTTTCAATGATACACTGCATATTACGTTATATTATAAGGTATTTTCAATGATACACTACAAATTACGATATATTATAAGGTATTTTCAATGATACAATGCATATTGCATAACATTATAATGTATTTTCAATGATACACTGCATATTACGATATATTATAAGGTATTTTCAATGATACACTGCATATTACGTTATATTATAAGGTATTATCAATGATACACTGCATATTACGTTATATTATAAGGTAATTTCAAAGATACACAGTATATTACGTTATATTATAAGGTATTTTCAATGATGCACTGCATATTACGTTATACTATAAGGTATTATCGTTGATAGACTGCATATTACGATAAAGTATAAGGTATTTTCAATAATAAACTACGATATATTATAAGGTATTTTCAATGATACACTGCATATTACGTTATATGAGAAGGTATTTTCATTGATACACTACAAATTACGATATATTATAAGGTATTTTCAATGATACACAGCATATTACGTTATATTATAAGGTATTTTCATTGATACACTGCATATTACGTTATATTATATGGTATTATCGTTGATAGACTGCATATTACGATAAAGTATAAGGTATTTTCAATAATAAACTACGATATATTATAGGGTATTTTCAATGATGCACTGTATATTACGTTATATTACATGGTATTTTCTATGATACACTGCATATTACGTTATATCATAAGGTATTTTCAATGATACACTGCATATTACGTTATATTATAGGGTATTTTCAATGATACACTGCATATTACGATATATTATAAGGTATTTTCAATGATAAACTACGATATATTAGAAGGTATTTTCAATGATACACTGCATATTACGATATATTATAAGGTATTTTCAATGATACACTGTATATTACGTGATATTACATGGTATTTTCTATGATACACTGTATATTACGTTGTATTATAAGGTATTTTCAATGATACACTGCATATTACGTTATATTATAAGGTATTTTCAATGACACACTGCATATTACGTTATATTATAAGGTATTTTCAATGATACACTGCATATTACGTTATATTATAAGGTATTTTCAATGATACACAGCATATTACGTTATATTATAAGGTATTTTCATTGATACACTGCATATTACGTTATATTATATGGTATTATCGTTGATAGACTGCATATTACGATAAAGTATAAGGTATTTTCAATAATAAACTACGATATATTATAGGGTATTTTCAATGATACACTGTATATTACGTTATATTACATGGTATTTTCTATGATACACTGCATATTACGTTATATCATAAGGTATTTTCAATGATACACTGCATATTACGTTATATTATAAGGTATTTTCAATGATACACTGCATATTACGTTATATTATAGGGTATTTTCAATGATACACTGCATATTACGTTATATTACATGGTATTTTCTATGATACACTGCATATTACGTTATATCATAAGGTATTTTCAATGATACACTGCATATTACGTTATATTCTAAGGTATTTTCAATGATACACTGCATATTACGTTATATTATAGGGTATTTTCAATGATACACTGCATATTACGATATATTATAAGGTATTTTCAGTGATACACTGCATATTACGATATATTAGAAGGTATTTTCAATGATACACTGCATATTACGTTATATTATAAGGAATTTTCAATGATACACTGTATATTACGTTATATTACATGGTATTTTCTATGATACACTGCATATTACGTTATATCATAAGGTATTTTCAATGATACACTGCATGTTACGCTATATTGTAAGGTATTTTCAATGATACACTGTATATTACGTTATATTATAAGGTATTTTCAATGACACACTGCATATTACGTTATATTATAAGGTATTTTCAAGGATACACTGCATATTACGTTATATTATAAGGTATTTTCAATGATAAACTACGATATATTAGAAGGTATTTTCAATGATACACTGCATATTACGTTATATTATAAGGTATTTCAATGATACACTGTATATTACGTGATATTACATGGTATTTTCTATGATACACTGTATATTACGTTATATTATAAGGTATTTTCAATGATACACTGCATATTACGTTATATTATAGGGTATTTTCAATGGTACACTGCATATTACGATATATTATAAGGTATTTTCAGTGATACACTGCATATTACGTTACATTATAAGGTATTTTCAATGGTACACTGCATATTACGATATGTTATAAGGTATTTTCAATGATACACCGTATATTACGTTATATTATAAGGTATTTTCAATGATACACTGCATATTACGTTATATTATAAGGTATGATTCAATGATAAACTACGATGTATTAGAAGGTATTTTCAATGATACACTGCATATTACGTTATATTATAAGGTATTTTCAATGATACACTGCATATTACGATATGTTATAAGGTATTTTCAATGATACACCGTATATTACGTTACATTATAAGGTATTTTCATTGACAGACTAGAATTACCATATATTATAAGGTATTTTCAATGATACACTGCATATTACGTTATATGGGAAGGTATTTTCAATGATACACTGCATATTACGTTATATTATGAGGTATTTTCAATGATAAACTACTACGTATTATAAAGTATTTTCAATGATACACTGCATATTACGTTATATTATAAGGTATTTTCATTGATAGACTAGAATTACCATATATTCTAAGGTATTTTCAATGATACACTGCATATTACGTTATATTATAAGGTATTTTCAAAGATACACTACAAATAACGATATATTATAAGGTATTTTCAATGATACACTGCATATTACGTTATATTAGAAGGTATTTTCAATGATACACTGCATATTACGTTATATTATAAGGTATTTTCAATGATAAACTACTATATATTATAAGGTATTTTCAATGATACACTACAAATTACGTTATATCATAAGGTATTTTCAATGATACACTGCATATTACGTTATATTATAAGGTATTTTCAATGATACACTGCATATTACGATATGTTATAAGGTATTTTCAATGATACACCGTATATTACGTTACATTATAAGGTATTTTCATTGACAGACTAGAATTACCATATATTATAAGGTATTTTCAATGATACACTGCATATTACGTTATATGGGAAGGTATTTTCAATGATACACTGCATATTACGTTATATTATGAGGTATTTTCAATGATAAACTACTACGTATTATAAAGTATTTTCAATGATACACTGCATATTACGTTATATTATAAGGTATTTTCAAAGATACACTACAAATAACGATATATTATAAGGTATTTTCAATGATACACTGCATATTACGTTATATGAGAAGGTATTTTCATTGATACACTACAAATTACGTTATATTATAAGGTATTTTCAATGATACACTGCATATTACGTTATATGGGAAGGTATTTTCAATGATACACTGCATATTACGTTATATTAGAAGGTATTTTCAATGATACACTGCATATTACGTTATATTATAAGGTATTTTCAATGATACACTGCATATTACGTTATATTATAAGGTATTTTCAATGATACACTGCATATTACGTTATATTATAAGGTATTTTCAATGATACACTGCATATTACGTTATATTATAAGGTATTTTCAATGATACACTGCATATTACGTTATATTATAAGGTATTTTCAATGATACACTGCATATTACGTTATATTATAAGGTATTTTCAATGATAAACTACTATATATTATAAGGTATTTTCAATGATACACTACAAATTACGTTATATCATAAGGTATTTTCAATGATACACTGCATATTACGTTATATTATAAGGTATTTTCAAAGATACACTACAAATAACGATATATTATAAGGTATTTACAATGATACACTGCATATTTGGTTATATTATAAGGTATTTTCAAAGTTACACTACAAATAACGATATATTATAAGGTATTTTCAATGATACACTGCATATTACGTTATATGAGAAGGTATTTTCATTGATACACTACAAATTACGATATATTATAAGGTATTTTCAATGATACACTGCATATTACGTTATATGAGAAGGTATTTTCATTGATACACTACAAATTACGATATATTATAAGGTATTTTCAATGATACACTGCATATTACGTTATATTATAAGGTATTTTCAATGATAAACTACTACGTATTATAAGGTATTTTCAATGATACACTGCATATTACGTTATATTATAAGGTATTTCCAATGATACACTGCATATTACGTTATATGGGAAGGTATTTTCAATGATACACTGCATATTACGTTATATTATAAGGTATTTTCAATGATACACTGCATATTACGTTATATTATAAGGTATTTTCAATGATACACTGCATATTACGTTATATTATAAGGTATTTTCAATGATACACTGCATATTACGTTATATTATAAGGTATTTTCAATGATACACTGCATATTACGTTATATTATAAGGTATTTTCAATGATACACTGCATATTACGTTATATTATAAGGTATTTTCAATGATACACTGCATATTACGTTATATTATAAGGTATTTTCAATGATACACTGCATATTACGATATATTATAAGGTATTTTCAATGATACACTGCATATTACGATATGTTATAAGGTATTTTCAATGATACACCGTATATTACGTTACATTATAAGGTATTTTCATTGACAGACTAGAATTACCATATATTATAAGGTATTTTCAATGATACACTGCATATTACGTTATATTATAAGGTATTTTCATTGATAGACTAGAATTACCATATATTCTAAGGTATTTTCAATGATACACTGCATATTACGTTATATTATAAGGTATTTTCAAAGATACACTACAAATAACGATATATTATAAGGTATTTTCAATGATACACTGCATATTACGTTATATGAGAAGGTATTTTCATTGATACACTACAAATTACGTTATATTATAAGGTATTTTCAATGATACACTGCATATTACGTTATATGGGAAGGTATTTTCAATGATACACTGCATATTACGTTATATTAGAAGGTATTTTCAATGATACACTGCATATTACGTTATATTATAAGGTATTTTCAATGATACACTGCATATTACGTTATATTATAAGGTATTTTCAATGATACACTGCATATTACGTTATATTATAAGGTATTTTCAAAGATACAATACAAATAACGATATATTATAAGGTATTTTCAATGATACACTGCATATTACGTTATATTATAAGGTATATTCATTGATACACTACAAATTACGATATATTATAAGGTATTTTCAATGATACACTGCATATTACGTTATATGGGAAGGTATTTTCAATGATACACTGCATATTACGTTATATTATAAGGTATTTTCAATGATACACTGCATATTACGTTATATTATAAGGTATTTTCAATGATACACTGCATATTACGTTATATTATAAGGTATTTTCAAAGATACACTACAAATAACGATATATTATAAGGTATTTACAATGATACACTGCATATTTGGTTATATTATAAGGTATTTTCAAAGATACACTACAAATAACGATATATTACAAGGTATTTTCAATGATACACTGCATATTACGTTATACTATAAGGTATTTTCAATGATAAACTACTATATATTATAAGGTATTTTCAATGATAAACTACTACGTATTATAAGGTATTTTCAATGATACACTGCATATTACGTTATATTATAAGGTATTTTCAATGATAAACTACTACGTATTATAAGGTATTTTCAATGATACACTGCATATTGCGTTATATTATAAGGTATTTTCAATGATACACTGCATATTACGTTATATTATAAGGTATTTTCAATGATACACTGCATATTACGTTATATGGGAAGGTATTTTCAATGATACACTGCATATTACGTTATATGGGAAGGTATTTTCACTGATACACTGCATATTACGTTATATTATAAGGTATTTTCATTGATAGACAAGAATTACCATATATTCTAAGGTATTTTCAATGATACACTGCATATTACGTTATATGGGAAGGTATTTTCAATGATACACTGCATATTACGTTATATTATAAGGTATTTTCAATGATACACTGCATATTACGTTATATTATAAGGTATTTTCAATGATACACTGCATATTACGTTATATTATAAGGTATTTTCAATGATACACTGCATATTACGTTATATTATAAGGTATTTTCAATGATACACTGCATATTACGTTATATTATAAGGTATTTTCAAAGATACAATACAAATAACGATATATTATAAGGTATTTTCAATGATACACTGCATATTACGTTATATTATAAGGTATTTTCAATGATACACTACAAATTACGATATATTATAAGGTATTTTCAATGATACACTGCATATTACGTTATATGGGAAGGTATTTTCAATGATACACTGCATATTACGTTATATTATAAGGTATTTTCAATGATACACTGCATATTACGTTATATTATAAGGTATTTTCAATGATACACTGCATATTTCGTTATATTATAAGGTATTTTCAATGATACACTGCAAATAACGATATATTATAAGGTATTTACAATGATACACTGCATATTTGGTTATATTATAAGGTATTTTCAAAGATACACTACAAATAACGATATATTACAAGGTATTTTCAATGATACACTGCATATTACGTTATACTATAAGGTATTTTCAATGATAAACTACTATATATTATAAGGTATTTTCAATGATAAACTACTGCGTATTATAAGGTATTTTCAATGATACACGGCATATTACGTTATATTATAAGGTATTTTCAATGATAAACTACTACGTATTATAAGGTATTTTCAATGATACACTGCATATTACGTTATATTATAAGGTATTTTCAATGATACACAGCATATCACGTTATATTATAAGGTATTTTCAATAATACACTGCATATTACGTTATATGGGAAGGTATTTTCAATGATACACTGCATATTACGTTATATGGGAAGGTATTTTCACTGATACACTGCATATTACGTTATATTATAAGGTATTTTCATTGATAGACAAGAATTACCATATATTCTAAGGTATTTTCAATGATACACTGCATATTACGTTATATGGGAAGGTATTTTCAATGATACACTGCATATTACGTTATATTATAAGGTATTTTCAATGATACACTGCATATTACGTTATATTATAAGGTATTTTCAATGATACACTGCATATTACGTTATATTATAAGGTATTTTCAATGATACACTGCATATTACGTTATATTATAAGGTATTTTCAATGATAAACTACTATATATTATAAGGTATTTTCAATGATACACTACAAATTACGTTATATCATAAGGTATTTTCAATGATACACTGCATATTACGTTATATTATAAGGTATTTTCAAAGATACACTACAAATAACGATATATTATAAGGTATTTTCAATGATACACTGCATATTACGTTATATTATAAGGTATTTTCAATGATACACTGCATATTACGTTATATTATAAGGTATTTTCAAAGATACACTACAAATAACGATATATTATAAGGTATTTACAATGATACACTGCATATTTGGTTATATTATAAGGTATTTTCAAAGATACACTACAAATAACGATATATTATAAGGTATTTTCAATGATACACTGCATATTACGTTATACTATAAGGTATTTTCAATGATAAACTACTATATATTATAAGGTATTTTCAATGATACACTACAAATTACGTTATATCATAAGGTATATTCAATGATACACTGCATATTACGTTATATTATAAGGTATTTTCAAAGATACACTACAAATAACGATATATTATAAGGTATTTTCAATGATACACTGCATATTACGTTATATTATAAGGTATTTTCATTGATACACTACAAATTACGATATATTATAAGGTATTTTCAATGATACACTGCATATTACGTTATATGGGAAGGTATTTTCAATGATACACTGCATATTACGTTATATTATAAGGTATTTTCAATGATACACTGCATATTACGTTATATCATAAGGTATTTTCAATGATACACTGCATATTACGGTATATCATAAGGTATTTTCAATGATACACTGCATATTAAGTTATATTATAAGGTATTTTCAATGATACACTGCATATTACGTTATATTATAAGGTATTTTCAATGATGCACTGCATATTACGTTATACTATAAGGTATTTTCAATGATACACTACAAATTACGATATATTATAAGGTATTTTCAATGATACACTGCATATTACGTTATATTATAAGGTATTTTCAATGATACACTGCATATTACGGTATATCATAAGGTATTTTCAATGATACACTACAAATTACGTTATATCATAAGGTATTTTCAATGATACACTGCATATTACGTTATATTATAAGGTATTTTCAATGATACACTGCATATTACGTTATATTATAAGGTATTTTCAATGATAAACTACTATATATTATAAGGTATTTTCAATGATACACTGCATATTACGGTATATCATAAAGTATTTTCAATGATACACTACAAATAACGATATATTATAAGGTATTTACAATGATACACTGCATATTTGGTTATATTATAAGGTATTTTCAAAGATACAGTACAAATAACGATATATTACAAGGTATTTTCAATGATACACTGCATATTACGTTATACTATAAGGTATTTTCAATGATAAACTACTATATATTATACTGTATTTTCAATGATACACTACAAATTACGTTATATCATAAGGTATATTCAATGATGCACTGCATATTACGTTATATTATAAGGTATTTTCAATGATACACTGCATATTAAGTTATATTATAAGGTATTTTCACTGATACACTGCAAATTACGTTATATTATAAGGTATTTTCAATGATACACTCCATATTACGTTATATTATTAGGTTTTTTCAATGATGCACTGCATATTACGTTATACTATAAGGTATTTTCAATGATACACTGCATATTACGTTATATTATAAGGTATTTTCAATGATACACTGCATATTACGTTATATTATAAGATGTTTTCAATGATACACTGCATATTACGTTATATTATGAGGTATTTTCAAGGACACACTGCATATTACGTTATATTATAAGATGTTTTCAATAATACACTGCATATTACGTTATATTATGAGGTATTTTCAAGGACACACTGCATATTACGTTATATTATAAGGTATTTTTAATGATACACCACAAATTACGTTATATTATGAGGTATTTTCAAGGACACACTGCATATTACGTTATATCATAAGGTATTTTCAATGATACACTGCATATTACGTAATATTATAAGGTATTTTCAATGATACACTGCATATTACGTTATATTATAAGGTATTTTCAATGATGCACTGCATATTACGTTATACTATATGGTATTTTCAATGATACACCACAAATTACGTTATATTATGAGGTATTTTCAAGGACACACTGCATATTACGTTATATCATAAGGTATTTTCAATGATACACTGCATATTACGTAATATTATAAGGTATTTTCAATGATACACTGCATATTACGTTATATTATAAGGTATTTTCAATGATACACTGCATATTACGTTATATTATAAGGTATTTTCAATGATACACTGCATATTACGTTATATGGGAAGGTATTTTCAATGATACACTGCATATTACGTTATATGGGAAGGTATTTTCACTGATACACTGCATATTACGTTATATTATAAGGTATTTTCATTGATAGACAAGAATTACCATATATTCTAAGGTATTTTCAATGATACACTGCATATTACGTTATATGGGAAGGTATTTTCAATGATACACTGCATATTACGTTATATTATAAGGTATTTTCAATGATACACTGCATATTACGTTATATTATAAGGTATTTTCAATGATACACTGCATATTACGTTATATTATAAGGTATTTTCAATGATACACTGCATATTACGTTATATTATAAGGTATTTTCAATGATACACTGCATATTACGTTATATTATAAGGTATTTTCAAAGATACAATACAAATAACGATATATTATAAGGTATTTTCAATGATACACTGCATATTACGTTATATTATAAGGTATTTTCATTGATACACTACAAATTACGATATATTATAAGGTATTTTCAATGATACACTGCATATTACGTTATATGGGAAGGTATTTTCAATGATACACTGCATATTACGTTATATTATAAGGTATTTTCAATGATACACTGCATATTACGTTATATTATAAGGTATTTTCAATGATACACTGCATATTACGTTATATTATAAGGTATTTTCAAAGATACACTACAAATAACGATATATTATAAGGTATTTACAATGATACACTGCATATTTGGTTATATTATAAGGTATTTTCAAAGATACACTACAAATAACGATATATTACAAGGTATTTTCAATGATACACTGCATATTACGTTATACTATAAGGTATTTTCAATGATAAACTAATATATATTATAAGGTATTTTCAATGATAAACTACTACGTATTATAAGGTATTTTCAATGATACACTGCATATTACGTTATATTATAAGGTATTTTCAATGATAAACTACTACGTATTATAAGGTATTTTCAATGATACACTGCATATTGCGTTATATTATAAGGTATTTTCAATGATACACTGCATATTACGTTATATTATAAGGTATTTTCAATGATACACTGCATATTACGTTATATGGGAAGGTATTTTCAATGATACACTGCATATTACGTTATATGGGAAGGTATTTTCACTGATACACTGCATATTACGTTATATTATAAGGTATTTTCATTGATAGACAAGAATTACCATATATTCTAAGGTATTTTCAATGATACACTGCATATTACGTTATATGGGAAGGTATTTTCAATGATACACTGCATATTACGTTATATTATAAGGTATTTTCAATGATACACTGCATATTAAGTTATATTATAAGGTATTTTCAATGATACTCTGCATATTACGTTATATTATAAGGTATTTTCAATGATACACTGCATATTACGTTATATTATAAGGTATTTTCAATGATAAACTACTATATATTATAAGGTATTTTCAATGATACACTACAAATTACGTTATATCATAAGGTATTTTCAATGATACACTGCATATTACGTTATATTATAAGGTATTTTCAAAGATACACTACAAATAACGATATATTATAAGGTATTTTCAATGATACACTGCATATTACGTTATATTATAAGGTATTTTCAATGATACACTGCATATTACGTTATATTATAAGGTATTTTCAAAGATACACTACAAATAACGATATATTATAAGGTATTTACAATGATACACTGCATATTTGGTTATATTATAAGGTATTTTCAAAGATACACTACAAATAACGATATATTACAAGGTATTTTCAATGATACACTGCATATTACGTTATACTATAAGGTATTTTCAATGATAAACTACTATATATTATAAGGTATTTTCAATGATACACTACAAATTACGTTATATCATAAGGTATATTCAATGATACACTGCATATTACGTTATATTATAAGGTATTTTCAAAGATACACTACAAATAACGATATATTATAAGGTATTTTCAATGATACACTGCATATTACGTTATATTATAAGGTATTTTCATTGATACACTACAAATTACGATATATTATAAGGTATTTTCAATGATACACTGCATATTACGTTATATGGGAAGGTATTTTCAATGATACACTGCATATTACGTTATATTATAAGGTATTTTCAATGATACACTGCATATTACGTTATATCATAAGGTATTTTCAATGATACACTGCATATTACGGTATATCATAAGGTATTTTCAATGATACACTGCATATTAAGTTATATTATAAGGTATTTTCAATGATACACTGCATATTACGTTATATTATAAGGTATTTTCAATGATGCACTGCATATTACGTTATACTATAAGGTATTTTCAATGATACACTACAAATTACGATATATTATAAGGTATTTTCAATGATACACTGCATATTACGTTATATTATAAGGTATTTTCAATGATACACTGCATATTACGGTATATCATAAGGTATTTTCAATGATACACTACAAATTACGTTATATCATAAGGTATTTTCAATGATACACTGCATATTACGTTATATTATAAGGTATTTTCAATGATACACGGCATATTACGTTATATTATAAGGTATTTTCAATGATAAACTACTATATATTATAAGGTATTTTCAATGATACACTGCATATTACGGTATATCATAAAGTATTTTCAATGATACACTACAAATAACGATATATTATAAGGTATTTACAATGATACACTGCATATTTGGTTATATTATAAGGTATTTTCAAAGATACAGTACAAATAACGATATATTACAAGGTATTTTCAATGATACACTGCATATTACGTTATACTATAAGGTATTTTCAATGATAAACTACTATATATTATACTGTATTTTCAATGATACACTACAAATTACGTTATATCATAAGGTATATTCAATGATGCACTGCATATTACGTTATATTATAAGGTATTTTCAATGATACACTGCATATTAAGTTATATTATAAGGTATTTTCAATGATACACTGCAAATTACGTTATATTATAAGGTATTTTCAATGATACACTCCATATTACGTTATATTATTAGGTTTTTTCAATGATGCACTGCATATTACGTTATACTATAAGGTATTTTCAATGATACACTGCATATTACGTTATATTATAAGGTATTTTCAATGATACACTGCATATTACGTTATATTATAAGATGTTTTCAATGATACACTGCATATTACGTTATATTATGAGGTATTTTCAAGGACACACTGCATATTACGTTATATTATAAGGTATTTTTAATGATACACCACAAATTACGTTATATTATGAGGTATTTTCAAGGACACACTGCATATTACGTTATATTATAAGGTATTTTCAATGATACACTGCATATTACGTTTTATTATAAGGTATTTTCAATGATACACTGCATATTACGTTATATTATAAGGTATTTTCAATGATACACTGCATATTACGTTATATTATAAGGTATTTTCAATGATGCACTGCATATTACGTTATACTATATGGTATTTTCAATGATACACTACAAATTACGATATATTATAAGGTATTTTCAATGATACACTGCATATTACGTTGTATTATAAGGTATTTTCATTGATAGACTAGAATTACCATATATTCTAAGGTACTTTCAATGATACACTGCATATTACGTTATATTATATGGTATTTTCAATGATACACTGCATATTACGTTATATTATAAAGTATTTTCAATGATAAACTATATATTACGATATATTATATGGTATTTTCAATGATACACTGCATATTACGTTATATTATAAGGTATTTTCATTGATACACTACAAATTACCATATATTATAATGTATTTTCAATGAAACACTGCATATTACATTATATTATAAGATGTTTTCAATGATAAACTACTATATTTTTTAAGGTATTTTCAATGATACACTGCATATTACGTTATATTATAAGGTATTTTCAATGATACACTGCATATTACGTTATATTATAAGGTATTTTCAATGATACACTGCATATTACGTTATATTATAAGGTTTTTTCAATGATGCACTGCATATTACGTTATACTATATGGTATTTTCAATGATACACTACAAATTACCATATATTCTAAGGTATTTTCAATGATACACTGCATATTACGTTATATTATATGGTATTTTCAATGATACACTGCATATTACGTTATATTATAAAGTATTTTCAATGATAAACTATATATTACGATATATTATACGGTATTTTCAATGATACACTGCATATTACGTTATATTATAAGGTATTTTCATTGATACACTCCAAATTACCATATATTATAAGGTATTTTCAATGATACACTGCATATTACATTATATCATAAGGTATTTTCAATGATACACTGCATATTACGTTATATTATAAGGTATTTTCAATGATACACTGCATATTACGTTATATTATAAGATGTTTTCAATAATACACTGCATATTACGTTATATTATGAGGTATTTTCAAGGACACACTGCATATTACGTTATATTATAAGGTATTTTTAATGATACACCACAAATTACGTTATATTATGAGGTATTTTCAAGGACACACTGCATATTACGTTATATCATAAGGTATTTTCAATGATACACTGCATATTACGTAATATTATAAGGTATTTTCAATGATACACTGCATATTACGTTATATTATAAGGTATTTTCAATGATGCACTGCATATTACGTTATACTATATGGTATTTTCAATGATACACTACAAATTACGATATATTATAAGGTATTTTCAATGATACACTGCATATTACGTTGTATTATGAGGTATTTTCAAGGACACACTGCATATTACGTTATATTATAAGGTATTTTTAATGATACACCACAAATTACGTTATATTATGAGGTATTTTCAAGGACACACTGCATATTACGTTATATTATAAGGTATTTTTAATGATACACTGCATATTACGTTATATTATAAGGTATTTTCAATGATACACTGCATATTACGTTATATTATAAGATGTTTTCAATGATACACTGCATATTACGTTATATTATGAGGTATTTTCAATGATACACTGCATATTTTGTTATATTATAAGGTATTTTTAATGATACACTACAAATTACGATATATTATAAGGTATTTTCAATGATACACTGCATATTACGTTATATCATAAGGTATTTTCAATGATACACTGCATATTACGTTATATTATAAGATGTTTTCAATGATAAACTACTATATTTTATAAGGTATTTTCAATGATACACTGCATATTACGTTATATTATAAAGTATTTTCAATGATAAACTATATATTACGATATATTATACGGTATTTTCAATGATACACTGCATATTACGTTATATTATAAGGTATTTTCATTGATACACTCCAAATTACCATATATTATAAGGTATTTTCAATGATACACTGCATATTACATTATATCATAAGGTATTTTCAATGATACACTGCATATTACGTTATATTATAAGGTATTTTCATTGATACACTACAAATTACCATATATTATAATGTATTTTCAATGATACACTGCATATTACATTATATCATAAGGTATTTTCAATGATACACTGCATATTACGTTATATTATATGGTATTTTCAATGATACACTGCATATTACGTTATACTATATGGTATTTTCAATGATACACTGCATATTACGTTATATTAGGAGGTATTTTCAAGGACACACTGCATATTACGTTATATTATAAGGTATTTTTAATGATACACTGCATATTGCGTTATATTATAAGGTATTTTCAATGATACACTACAAATTACGATATATTATAAGGTATTTTCAATGATACACTGCATATTACGTTATATTATAACGTATTTTGATTGATACAGTTCAAATTACCATATATTATAAGGTATTTTCAATGATACACTGCATATTACGTTTTATCGTAAGGTATTTTCAATGATACACTGCATATTACGTTATATTATAAGGTATTTTCAATGATGCACTGCATATTACGTTATACTATATGGTATTTTCAATGATACACTGCATATTACGTTATATTATGAGGTATTTTCAAGGACACACTGCATATTACGTTATATTATAAGGTATTTTTAATGATACACTGCATATTACGTTATATTATAAGGTATTTTCAATGATACACTACAAATTACGATATATTGTAAGGTATTTTCAATGATACACTGCATATTACGTTATATTATAACGTATTTTGATTGATACAGTTCAAATTACCATATATTATAAGGTATTTTCAATGATACACTGCATATTACGTTTTATCGTAAGGTATTTTCAATGATACACTGCATATTACGTTATATTATAAGGTATTTTCAATGATGCACTGCATATTACGTTATACTATATGGTATTTTCAATGATACACTGCATATTACGTTATATTATAAGGTATTTTCAATGATACACTGCATATTACGTTATATTATAAGGTATTTTCAATGATACACTGCATATTACGTTATATTATAAGGTATTTTCATTGATACACTCCAAATTACCATATATTATAAGGTATTTTCAATGATACACTGCATATTACATTATATCATAAGGTATTTTCAATGATACACTGCATATTACGTTATATTATAAGGTATTTTCATTGATACACTACAAATTACCATATATTATAATGTATTTTCAATGATACACTGCATATTACATTATATCATAAGGTATTTTCAATGATACACTGCATATTACGTTATATTATATGGTATTTTCAATGATACACTGCATATTACGTTATACTATATGGTATTTTCAATGATACACTGCATATTACGTTATATTATGAGGTATTTTCAAGGACACACTGCATATTACGTTATATTATAAGGTATTTTTAATGATACACTGCATATTGCGTTATATTATAAGGTATTTTCAATGATACACTACAAATTACGATATATTATAAGGTATTTTCAATGATACACTGCATATTACCTTATATTATAACGTATTTTGATTGATACAGTTCAAATTACCATATATTATAAGGTATTTTCAATGATACACTGCATATTACGTTTTATCGTAAGGTATTTTCAATGATACACTGCATATTACGTTATATTATAAGGTATTTTCAATGATGCACTGCATATTACGTTATACTATATGGTATTTTCAATGATACACTGCATATTACGTTATATTATGAGGTATTTTCAAGGACACACTGCATATTACGTTATATTATAAGGTATTTTCAATGATACACTGCATATTACGTTATATTATAAGGTATTTTCAATGATACACTACAAATTACGATATATTGTAAGGTATTTTCAATGATACACTGCATATTACGTTATATTATAACGTATTTTGATTGATACAGTTCAAATTACCATATATTATAAGGTATTTTCAATGATACACTGCATATTACGTTTTATCGTAAGGTATTTTCAATGATACACTGCATATTACGTTATATTATAAGGTATTTTCAATGATGCACTGCATATTACGTTATACTATATGGTATTTTCAATGATACACTGCATATTACGTTATATTATAAGGTATTTTCAATGATACACTGCATATTACGTTATATTATAAGGTATTTTCAATGATACACTGCATATTACGTTATATTATAAGGTATTTTCATTGATACACTCCAAATTACCATATATTATAAGGTATTTTCAATGATACACTGCATATTACATTATATCATAAGGTATTTTCAATGATACACTGCATATTACGTTATATTATAAGGTATTTTCAATGATACACTACAAATTACCATATATTATAATGTATTTTCAATGATACACTGCATATTACATTATATCATAAGGTATTTTCAATGATACACTGCATATTACGTTATATTATATGGTATTTTCAATGATACACTGCATATTACGTTATACTATATGGTATTTTCAATGATACACTGCATATTACGTTATATTATGAGGTATTTTCAAGGACACACTGCATATTACGTTATATTATAAGGTATTTTCAATGATACACTGCATATTGCGTTATATTATAAGGTATTTTCAATGATACACTACAAATTACGATATATTATAAGGTATTTTCAATGATACACTGCATATTACGTTATATTATAACGTATTTTGATTGATACAGTTCAAATTACCATATATTATAAGGTATTTTCAATGATACACTGCATATTACGTTTTATCGTAAGGTATTTTCAATGATACACTGCATATTACGTTATATTATAAGGTATTTTCAATGATGCACTGCATATTACGTTATACTATATGGTATTTTCAATGATACACTGCATATTACGTTATATTATGAGGTATTTTCAAGGACACACTGCATATTACGTTATATTATAAGGTATTTTTAATGATACACTGCATATTACGTTATATTATAAGGTATTTTCAATGATACACTACAAATTACGATATATTGTAAGGTATTTTCAATGACACACTGCATATTACGTTATATTATAACGTGTTTTGATTGATACAGTTCAAATTACCATATATTATAAGGTATTTTCAATGATACACTGCATATTACGTTTTATCGTAAGGTATTTTCAATGATACACTGCATATTACGTTATATTATAAGGTATTTTCAATGATGCACTGCATATTACGTTATACTATATGGTATTTTCAATGATACACTGCATATTACGTTATATTATAAGGTATTTTCAATGATACACTGCATATTACGTTATATTATAAGGTATTTTCAATGATACACTGCATATTACGTTATATTATAAGGTATTTTCATTGATAGACTAGAATTACCATATATTTTAAGGTATTTTCAATGATACACTGCATATTACGTTTTATTATAAGGTATTTTCAATGATACACTGCATATTACGTTATATTATAAGGTATTTTCAATGATACACTGCATATTACGTTATATTATAAGGTATTTTCAATGATGCACTGCATATTACGTTATACTATATGGTATTTTCAATGATACACTACAAATTACGATATATTATAAGGTATTTTCAATGATACACTGCATATTACGTTGTATTATAAGGTATTTTCATTGATAGACTAGAATTACCATATATTCTAAGGTACTTTCAATGATACACTGCATATTACGTTATATTATAAGGTCTTTTTAATGATACACTGCATATTACGTTATATTATAAGGTATTTTCAATGATACACTACAAATTACGATATATTATAAGGTATTTTCAATGATACACTGCATATTACGTTATATTATAACGTATTTTGATTGATACAGTTCAAATTACCATATATTATAAGGTATTTTCAATGATACACTGCATATTACGTTTTATCGTAAGGTATTTTCAATGATACACTGCATATTACGTTATATTATAAGGTATTTTCAATGATGCACTGCATATTACGTTATACTATATGGTATTTTCAATGATACACTGCATATTACGTTATATTATGAGGTATTTTCAAGGACACACTGCATATTACGTTATATTATAAGGTATTTTTAATGATACACTGCATATTACGTTATATTATAAGGTATTTTCAATGATACACTACAAATTACGATATATTATAAGGTATTTTCAATGATACACTGCATATTACGTTATATTATAACGTATTTTGATTGATACAGTTCAAATTACCATATATTATAAGGTATTTTCAATGATACACTGCATATTACGTTTTATCGTAAGGTATTTTCAATGATACACTGCATATTACGTTATATTATAAGGTATTTTCAATGATGCACTGCATATTACGTTATACTATATGGTATTTTCAATGATACACTGCATATTACGTTATATTATAAGGTATTTTCAATGATACACTGCATATTACGTTATATTATAAGGTATTTTCAATGATACACTGCATATTACGTTATATTATAAGGTATTTTCATTGATAGACTAGAATTACCATATATTCTAAGGTATTTTCAATGATACACTGCATATTACGTTTTATTATAAGGTATTTTCAATGATACACTGCATATTACGTTATATTATAAGGTATTTTCAATGATACACTGCATATTACGTTATATTATAAGGTATTTTCAATGATACACTGCATATTACGTTATATTATAAGGTATTTTCAATGATACACTACAAATTACGATATATTATAAGGTATTTTCAATGATACACTGCATATTGCATAACATTATAATGTATTTTCAATGATACACTGCATATTACGTTATATTATAAGGTATTTTCATTGATAGACTAGAATTACCATATATTCTAAGGTATTTTCAATGATACACTACAAATTACGATATATTATAAGGTATTTTCAATGATACACTGCATATTACGTTATATTAAAAGGTATGTTCAATGATAAACTGCTATATATTATAAGGTATTTTCAATGATACACTGTATATTACGTTATATTATAAGGTATTTTCATTGATAGACTAGCATTACCATATATTCTAAGGTATTTTCAATGATACTCTACAAATTACGATATATTATAAGGTATTTTCAATGATACCCTGCATATTACGTTATATTATAAGGTATTTTCAATGATACACTGCATGTAACGTTATATTATAAGGTATTTTCAATGATACACTACAAATTACGATATATTATAAGGTATTTTCAATGATACCCTGCATATTACGTTATATTATAAGGTATTTTCAATGATACACTGCATATTACGTTATATTATAAGGTATTTTCAATGATACACTGCATATTACGTTATATTATAAGGTATTTTCAATGATACACTACAAATTACGATATATTATAAGGTATTTTCAATGATACACTGCATATTACGTTATATTATAAGGTATTTTCAATGATGCACTGCATATTACGTTATATTATAAGGTATTTTCAATGATACACTGCATATTACGTTATATTATAAGGTAATTTCAAAGATACACAGTATATTACGTTATATTATAAGGTATTTTCAATGATGCACTGCATATTACGATATATTATAAGGTATTTTCAGTGATACACTGCATATTACATTACATTATAAGGTATTTTCATTGATACACTACAAATTACGATATATTATAAGGTATTTTCAATGATACACTACAAATTACGATATATTATAAGGTATTTTCAATGATACCCTGCATATTACGTTATATTATAAGGTATTTTCAATGATACACTGCATATTACATTATATTATAAGGCTTTATCTATGATGCACTGCATATTACGTTATATTATAAGGTATTTTCAATGATACTCTGCATATTACGTTATATCATAATGTATTTTCAATGATACACTGCATATTAAGTTATATTATAAGGTATTTTCAATGATGCACTGCATATTACGTTATACCATAAGGTATTTTCAATGACAGACTGCATATTACATTATTTTATAATGTATTTTCAATGGTAGACTGCATATTACGTTATACTATAAGGTATTTTCAATGATACACTACAAATTACGATATATTATAAGGTATTTTCAGTGATACACTACTATATATTATAAGGTACTTTCATTGATACACTGCATATTACGTTATACTATAATGTATTTTCAATGATACACTACAAATTACGATATATTATAAGGTATTTTCAATGATACTCTGCATATTACGTTTTATTATAAGGTATTTGCAATGATACACTGCATATTACGTTATATTATTAGGTATTTTCAATGATACACTAAAAAATTACGATATATTATAAGGTATTTCCAATGATACACTGCATATTACGTTATATTATAAGGAATTTTCAATGACACACTGCATATTACGTTATATTATAAGGTATTTTCATTGATAGACAAGAATTACCATATATTCAAAGGTATTTTCAATGATACACTGCATATTACGTTATGTCATAAGGTATTTTCAATGATACACTGCATATTAAGTTATATTAAAAGGTATTTTCAATGATAAACTGCTATATATTATAAGGTATTTTCAATTATACACTGAATATTACGTTATATTATAAGGTATTTTCATTGATAGACTAGAATTACCATATATTCTATGGTATTTTCAATGATACAGTACAAATTACGATATACTATAAGGTATTTTCAATGATACACTGCATATTACGTTATATTATAAGGTATTTTCAATGATACACTGCATATTACGTTATATTATAAGGCTTTATCTATGATGCACTGCATATTACGTTATATTATAAGGTATTTTCAATGATACACTGCATATTACGTTATATTATAAGGTATTTTCAATGATACACTGCATATTACGTTATATTATAAGGTTTTTTCAATGATGCACTGCATATTACGTTATACTATAAGGTATTTTCAATGATAGACAAGAATTACCATATATTCAAAGGTATTTTCAATGATACACTGCATATTACGTTATATCATAATGTATTTTCAATGATACACTGCATATTAAGTTATATTATAAGGTATTTTCAATGATGCACTGCATATTACGTTATACCATAAGGTATTTTCAATGACAGAGTGCATATTACATTATTTTATAATGTATTTTCAATGGTAGACTGCATATTACGTTATACTATAAGGTATTTTCAATGATACACTACAAATTACGATATATTACAAGGTATTTACAATGATACACTGCATATTACGTTTTATTATAAGGTATTTGCAATGATACACTGCATATTACGTTATATTATTAGGTATTTTCAATGATACACTAAAAAATTACGATATATTATAAGGTATTTCCAATGATACACTGCATATTACGTTATATTATAAGGTATTTTCAATGATACACTGCATATTACGTTATATTATAAGGTATTTTCAATGATACACTGCATATTACGTTATATTATAAGGTAATTTCAAAGATACACAGTATATTACGTTATATTATAAGGTATTTTCAATGATGCACTGCATATTACGTTATACTATAAGGTATTTTCAATGATACACTACAAATTACGATATATTATAAGGTATTTTCAGGGATACACTGCATATTACATTACATTATAAGGTATTTTCATTGATACACTACAAATTACGATATATTATAAGGTATTTTCAATGATAGACTACAAATTACGATATATTATAAGGTAGTTTCAATGATACCCTGCATATTACCTTATATTATAAGGTATTTTCAATGATACACTGCATATTACGTTATATTATAAGGTATTTTCAATGATACACTGCATATGACGTTATATTATAAGGTTTTTTCAATGATGCACTGCATATTACGTTATATTATAAGGTATTTTCAATGATACACTGCATATTACGTTATATTATAAGGTATTTTCAATGATGCACTGCATATTACGTTATACTATAAGGTATTTTCAATGATACACTACAAATTACGATATATTATAAGGTATTTTCCATGATACACTGCATATTACGTTATATTATAATGTATTTTCATTGATAGACTAGAATTACCATATATTATATGGTATTTTCAATGATACACTGCATATTACGTTATATGGGAAGGTGTTTTCAATGAACACTGCATATTACGTTATATTATAAGGTATTTTCAATGATACACTGCATATTACGTTATATTATAAGGTATTTTCATTGATAGACTAGCATTACCATATATTCTAAGGTATTTTCAATGATACACTACAAATTACGATATATTATAAGGTATTTTCAATGATACCCTGCATATTACGTTATATTATAAGGTATTTTCAATGATAGACTAGAATTACCATATATTATAAGGTATTTTCAATGATAAACTACTATATATTATAAGGTATTTTCAACGATACACTGCATATTACGTTATATGAGAAGGTATTTTCATTGATACACTACAAATTACGATATATTATAAGGTATTTTCAATGATACACTGCATATTACGTTATATTATAAGGTATTTTCAATGATACACTACAAATTACGATATATTATAAGGTATTTTCAATGATACACTGCATATTGCATAACATTATAATGTATTTTCAATGATACACTGCATATTACGATATATTATAAGGTATTTTCAATGATACACTGCATATTACGTTATATTATAAGGTATTATCAATGATACACTGCATATTACGTTATATTATAAGGTAATTTCAAAGATACACAGTATATTACGTTATATTATAAGGTATTTTCAATGATGCACTGCATATTACGTTATACTATAAGGTATTTTCAATGATACACTACAAATTACGATATATTATAAGGTATTTTCAATGATACACTGCATATTACGTTATATTATAAGGTATTTTCATTGATAGACTAGAATTACCATATATTCTAAGGTATTTTCAATGATACACTACAAATTACGATATATTATAAGGTATTTTCAATGATACACTGCATATTACGTTATATTAAAAGGTATGTTCAATGATAAACTGCTATATATTATAAGGTATTTTCAATGATACACTGTATATTACGTTATATTATAAGGTATTTTCATTGATAGACTAGCATTACCATATATTCTAAGGTATTTTCAATGATACACTACAAATTACGATATATTATAAGGTATTTTCAATGATACCCTGCATATTACGTTATATTATAAGGTATTTTCAATGATACACTGCATGTAACGTTATATTATAAGGTATTTTCAATGATACACTACAAATTACGATATATTATAAGGTATTTTCAATGATACCCTGCATATTACGTTATATTATAAGGTATTTTCAATGATACACTGCATATTACGTTATATTATAAGGTATTTTCAATGATACACTGCATATTACGTTATATTATAAGGTATTTTCAATGATACACTACAAATTACGATATATTATAAGGTATTTTCAATGATACACTGCATATTACGTTATATTATAAGGTATATTCATTGATAGACTAGAATTACCATATATTCTAAGGTATTTTCAATGATACACTACAAATTACGATGTAGTATAAGGTATTTTCAATGATGCACTGCATATTACGTTATATGAGAAGGTATTTTCATTGATACACTACAAATTACGATATATTATAAGGTATTTTCAATGATACACTGCATATTACGTTATATTATAAGGTATTTTCAATGATACACTACAAATTACGATATATTATAAGGTATTTTCAATGATACAATGCATATTGCATAACATTATAATGTATTTTCAATGATACACTGCATATTACGATATATTATAAGGTATTTTCAATGATACACTGCATATTACGTTATATGATAAGGTATTATCAATGATACACTGCATATTACGTTATATTATAAGGTAATTTCAAAGATACACAGTATATTACGTTATATTATAAGGTATTTTCAATGATGCACTGCATATTACGTTATACTATAAGGTATTTTCAATGATACACTACAAATTACGATATATTATAAGGTATTTTCAATGATACCCTGCATATTACGTTATATTATAAGGTATTTTCAATGATACACTGCATATTACGTTATATTATAAGGCTTTTATCTATGATGCACTGCATATTACGTTTTATTATAAGGTATTTGCAATGATACACTGCATGTTACGTTATATTATTAGGTATTTTCAATGATACACTAAAAAATTACGATATATTATAAGGTATTTCCAATGATACACTGCATATTACGTTATATTATAAGGAATTTTCAATGATACACTGCATATTACGTTATATGATAAGGTATTATCAATGATACACTGCATATTACGTTATATTATAAGGTATTTTCAATGATGCACTGCATATTACGTTATACTATAAGGTATTTTCAATGATACACTACAAATTACGATATATAATAAGGTATTTTCAGTGATACACTGCATATTACATTACATTATAAGGTATTTTCATTGATACACTACAAATTACGATATATTATAAGGTATTTTCAATGATACACTACAAATTACGATATATTATAAGGTATTTTCAATGATACCCTGCATATTACGTTATATTATAAGGTATTTTCAATGATACACTGCATATTACGTTATATTATAAGGCTTTATCTATGATGCACTGCATATTACGTTATATTATAAGGTATTTTCAATGATACACTGCATATTACGTTATATCATAATGTATTTTCAATGATACACTGCATATTAAGTTATATTATAAGGTATTTTCAATGATGCACTGCATATTACGTTATACCATAAGGTATTTTCAATGACAGACTGCATATTACATTATTTTATAATGTATTTTCAATGGTAGACTGCATATTACGTTATACTATAAGGTATTTTCAATGATACACTACAAATTACGATATATTATAAGGTATTTTCAATGATACTCTGCATATTACGTTTTATTATAAGGTATTTGCAATGATACACTGCATATTACGTTATATTATTAGGTATTTTCAATGATACACTAAAAAATTACGATATATTATAAGGTATTTTCAATGATACACTGCATATTACGTTATATCATAATGTATTTTCAATGATACACTGCATATTAAGTTATATTATAAGGTATTTTCAATGATGCACTGCATATTACGTTATACCATAAGGTATTTTCAATGACAGACTGCATATTACATTATTTTATAATGTATTTTCAATGGTAGACTGCATATTACGTTATACTATAAGGTATTTTCAATGATACACTACAAATTACGATATATTATAAGGTATTTTCAATGATACTCTGCATATTACGTTTTATTATAAGGTATTTGCAATGATACACTGCATATTACGTTATATTATTAGGTATTTTCAATGATACACTAAAAAATTACGATATATTATAAGGTATTTCCAATGATACACTGCATATTACGTTATATTATAAGGAATTTTCAATGATACACTGCATATTACGTTATATTATAAGGTATTTTCATTGATAGACAAGAATTACCATATATTCAAAGGTATTTTCAATGATACACTGCATATTACGTTATATCATAAGGTATTTTCAATGATACACTGCATATTAAGTTATATTAAAAGGTATTTTCAATGATAAACTGCTATATATTATAAGGTATTTTCAATGATACACTGCATATTACGTTATATTATAAGGTATTTTCAATGATACACTGCATATTACGTTATATTATAAGGTATTTTCAATGATGCACTGTATATGACGTTATACGATAAGGTATTTTCATTGATAGACTAGAATTACCATATATTCTAAGGTATTTTCAATGATACACTGCATATTACGTTATATCATAAGGTATTTTCAATGATACACTGCATATTAAGTTATATTAAAAGGTATTTTCAATGATAAACTGCTATATATTATAAGGTATTTTCAAATATACACTGAATATTACGTTATATTATAAGGTATTTTCATTGATATACTAGAATTACCATATATTCTATGGTATTTTCAATGATACAGTACAAATTACGATATATTATAAGGTATTTTCAATGATACACTGCATATTAAGTTATATTAAAAGGTATTTTCAATGATAAACTGCTATATATTATAAGGTATTTTCAATGATACACTGCATATTACGTTATACCATAAGGTATTTTCAATGATATATATCATATTACGTTATATTATAAGGTATTTTCAATGACAGACTGCATATTACATTATTTTATAATGTATTTTCAATGGTAGACTGCATATTACGTTATATTATAAGGTATTTTCAATGATACACTGCATATTACATAACATTATAAGGTATTTTCAATGATACACTGCATATTACGATATATTATAAGGTATTTTCAATGATACACTGCATATTACATAACATTATAAGGTATTTTCAATGATACCCTGCATATTACCTTATATTATAAGGTATTTTCAATGATACACTGCATATTACGTTATATTATAAGGTATTTTCAATGATACACTGCATATGACGTTATATTATAAGGTTTTTTCAATGATGCACTGCATATTACGTTATATTATAAGGTATTTTCAATGATACACTGCATATTACGTTATATTATAAGGTATTTTCAATGATACACTGCATATTACGTTATATTATAAGGTTTTTTCAATGATGCACTGCATATTACGTTATACTATAAGGTATTTTCAATGATACACTACAAATTACGATATATTATAAGGTATTTTCCATGATACACTGCATATTACGTTATATTATAATGTATTTTCATTGATAGACTAGAATTACCATATATTATATGGTATTTTCAATGATACACTGCATATTACGTTATATGGGAAGGTGTTTTCAATGATACACTGCATATTACGTTATATTATAAGGTATTTTCAATGATACACTGCATATTACGTTATATTATAAGGTATTTTCATTGATAGACTAGCATTACCATATATTCTAAGGTATTTTCAATGATACACTACAAATTACGATATATTATAAGGTATTTTCAATGATAACCTGCATATTACGTTATATTATAAGGTATTTTCAATGATACACTGCATGTAACGTTATATTATAAGGTATTTTCAATGATACACTACAAATTACGATATATTATAAGGTATTTTCAATGATACCCTGCATATTACGTTATATTATAAGGTATTTTCAATGATACACTGCATATTACGTTATATTATAAGGTATTTTCAATGATACACTACAAATTACGATATATTATAAGGTATTTTCAATGATACACTGCATATTACGTTATATTATAAGGTATTTTCATTGATAGACTAGAATTACCATATATTCTAAGGTATTTTCAATGATACACTACAAATTACGATGTATTATAAGGTATTTTCAATGATGCACTGCATATTACGTTATACTATAAGGTATTTTCAATGATACACTACAAATTACGATATATTATAAGGTATTTTCAATGATACACTGCATATTACGTTATATTATAAGGTATTTTCATTGATAGACTAGAATTACCATATATTCTAAGGTATTTTCAATGATACACTACAAATTACGATATATTATAAGGTATTTTCAATGATACACTGCATATTACGTTATATTAAAAGGTATGTTCAATGATAAACTGCTATATATTATAAGGTATTTTCAATGATACACTGTATATTACGTTATATTATAAGGTATTTTCATTGATAGACTAGCATTACCATATATTCTAAGGTATTTTCAATGATACACTACAAATTACGATATATTATAAGGTATTTTCAATGATACCCTGCATATTAAGTTATATTATAAGGTATTTTCAATGATAAACTGCTATATATTATAAGGTATTTTCTACGATACACTGCATATTACGTTATATTATAAGGTATTTTCAAAGATACACTACAAATTACGATATATTATAAGGTATTTTCAATGATACCCTGCATATTACGTTATATTATAAGGTATTTTCAATGATACACTGCATGTAACGTTATATTATAAGGTATTTTCAATGATACACTACAAATTACGATATATTGTAAGGTATTTTCAATGATACCCTGCATATTACGTTATATTATAAGGTATTTTCAATGATACACTGCATATTACGTTATATTATAAGGTATTTTCAATGATGCACTGCATATTACGTTATACTATAAGGTATTTTCAATGATACAATACAAATTACGATATATTATAAGGTATTTTCAATGATACACAGCATATTACGTTATACTATAAGGTATTTTCAATGATACACTACAAATTACGATATATTATAAGGTATTTTCAATGATACACTGCATATTACGTTATATTATAAGGTATTTTCATTGATAGACTAGAATTACCATATATTCTAAGGTATTTTCAATGATACACTACAAATTACGATATATTATAAGGTATTTTCAATGATACACTGCATATTACGTTATATTAAAAGGTATGTTCAATGATAAACTGCTATATATTATAAGGTATTTTCAATGATACACTAGCATTACCATATATTCTAAGGTATTTTCAATGATACACTACAAATTACGATATATTATAAGGTATTTTCAATGATACCCTGCATATTAAGTTATATTATAAGGTATTTTCAATGATAAACTGCTATATATTATAAGGTATTTTCTACGATACACTGCATATTACGTTATATTATAAGGTATTTTCAAAGATACACTACAAATTACGATATATTATAAGGTATTTTCAATGATACCCTGCATATTACGTTATATTATAAGGTATTTTCAATGATACACTGCATGTAACGTTATATTATAAGGTATTTTCAATGATACACTACAAATTACGATATATTGTAAGGTATTTTCAATGATACCCTGCATATTACGTTATATTATAAGGTATTTTCAATGATACACTGCATATTACGTTATATTATAAGGTATTTTCAATGATACAATGCATATTACGTTATATTATAAGGTATTTTCAATGATACACTACAAATTACGATATATTATAAGGTATTTTCAATGATACACTGCATATTACGTTATATTATAAGGTATTTTCATTGATAGACTAGAATTACCATATATTCTAAGGTATTTTCAATGATACACTACAAATTACGATGTATTATAAGGTATTTTCAATGATGCACTGCATATTACGTTATACTATAAGGTATTTTCAATGATACAATACAAATTACGATATATTATAAGGTATTTTCAATGATACACAGCATATTACGTTATATTATAAGGTATTTTCAATGATAAACTACTATATATTATAAGGTATTTTCAATGATACACTGCATATTACGTTATATGAGAAGGTATTTTCATTGATACACTACAAATTACGATATATTATAAGGTATTTTCAATGATACACTGCATATTACGTTATATTATAAGGTATTTTCAATGATAGACTAGAATTACCATATATTATATGGTATTTTCAATGATACACTGCATATTACGTTATATGGGAAGGTATTTTCAATGATACACTGCATATTACGTTATATTATAAGGTATTTTCAATGATACACTGCATATTACGTTATATTATAAGGTATTTTCATTGATAGACTAGCATTACCATATATTCTAAGGTATTTTCAATGATACACTACAAATTACGATATATTATAAGGTATTTTCAATGATACCCTGCATATTACGTTATATTATAAGGTATTTTCAATGATACACTGCATGTAACGTTATATTATAAGGTATTTTCAATGATACACTACAAATTACGATATATTATAAGGTATTTTCAATGATACACTGCATATTACGTTATATTATAAGGTATTTTCATTGATAGACTAGAATTACCATATATTCTAAGGTATTTTCAATGATACACTACAAATTACGTTATATTATAAGGTATTTTCAATGATACACTGCATATTACGTTATATTATAAGGTATTTTCAATGATACACTACAAATTACGATATATTGTAAGGTATTTTCAATGATACCCTGCATATTACGTTATATGAGAAGGTATTTTCATTGATACACTACAAATTACGATATATTATAAGGTATTTTCAATGATACACTGCATATTACGTTATATTATAAGGTATTTTCAATGATAGACTAGAATTACCATATATTATATGGTATTTTCAATGATACACTGCATATTACGTTATATGGGAAGGTATTTTCAATGATACACTGCATATTACGTTATATTATAAGGTATTTTCAATGATACACTGCATATTACGTTATATTATAAGGTATTTTCATTGATAGACTAGCATTACCATATATTCTAAGGTATTTTCAATGATACACTACAAATTACGATATATTATAAGGTATTTTCAATGATACCCTGCATATTACGTTATATTATAAGGTATTTTCAATGATACACTGCATGTAACGTTATATTATAAGGTATTTTCAATGATACACTACAAATTACGATATATTATAAGGTATTTTCAATGATACCCTGCATATTACGTTATATTATAAGGTATTTTCATTGATAGACTAGAATTACCATATATTCTAAGGTATTTTCAATGATACACTACAAATTACGATATATTATAAGGTATTTTCAATGATACACTGCATATTACGTTATATTAAAAGGTATGTTCAATGATAAACTGCTATATATTATAAGGTATTTTCAATGATACACTGCATATTACGTTATATTATAAGGTATTTTCATTGATAGACTAGCATTACCATATATTCTAAGGTATTTTCAATGATACACTACAAATTACGATATATTATAAGGTATTTTCAATGATACACTGCATATTACGTTATATTATAAGGTATTTTCAATGATACACTACAAATTACGATATATTATAAGGTATTTTCCATGATACACTGCATATTACGTTATATTATAATGTATTTTCATTGATAGACTAGAATTACCATATATTATATGGTATTTTCAATGATACACTGCATATTACGTTATATGGGAAGGTGTTTTCAATGATACACTGCATATTACGTTATATTATAAGGTATTTTCAATGATACACTGCATATTACGTTATATTATAAGGTATTTTCATTGATAGACTAACATTACCATATATTCTAAGGTATTTTCAATGATACACTACAAATTACGATATATTATAAGGTATTTTCAATGATACCCTGCATATTACGTTATATTATAAGGTATTTTCAATGATACACTGCATGTAACGTTATATTATAAGGTATTTTCAATGATACACTACAAATTACGATATATTATAAGGTATTTTCAATGATACCCTGCATATTACGTTATATTATAAGGTATTTTCAATGATACACTGCATATTACGTTATATTATAAGGTATTTTCAATGATACACTACAAATTACGATATATTATAAGGTATTTTCAATGATACACTGCATATTACGTTATATTATAAGGTATTTTCATTGATAGACTAGAATTACCATATATTCTAAGGTATTTTCAATGATACACTACAAATTACGATGTATTATAAGGTATTTTCAATGATGCACTGCATATTACGTTATACTATAAGGTATTTTCAATGATACAATACAAATTACGATATATTATAAGGTATTTTCAATGATACACAGCATATTACGTTATATTATAAGGTATTTTCAATGATAAACTACTATATATTATAAGGTATTTTCAATGATACACTGCATATTACGTTATATGAGAAGGTATTTTCATTGATACACTACAAATTACGATATATTATAAGGTATTTTCAATGATACACTGCATATTACGTTATATTATAAGGTATTTTCAATGATACACTACAAATTACGATATATTATAAGGTATTTTCAATGATACACTGCATATTGCATAACATTATAATGTATTTTCAATGATACACTGCATATTACGATATATTATAAGGTATTTTCAATGATACACTGCATATTACGTTATATTATAAGGTATTATCAATGATACACTGCATATTACGTTATATTATAAGGTAATTTCAATGATACACTGCATATTACGTTATATTATAAGGTATTTTCATTGATAGACTAGAATTACCATATATTCTAAGGTATTTTCAATGATACACTACAAATTACGATGTATTATAAGGTATTTTCAATGATGCACTGCATATTACGTTATACTATAAGGTATTTTCAATGATACAATACAAATTACGATATATTATAAGGTATTTTCAATGATACATAGCATATTACGTTATATTATAAGGTATTTTCAATGATAAACTACTATATATTATAAGGTATTTTCAATGATACACTGCATATTACGTTATATGAGAAGGTATTTTCATTGATACACTACAAATTACGATATATTATAAGGTATTTTCAATGATACACTGCATATTACGTTATATTATAAG
The DNA here is from genome assembly GCA_916610255.1 of Lasioglossum lativentre. Lineage (NCBI taxonomy): Eukaryota > Metazoa > Arthropoda > Insecta > Hymenoptera > Halictidae > Lasioglossum > Lasioglossum lativentre. The sequence goes on along the minus strand of CAKAJI010000721.1, from coordinate 142,297 downwards.
GTATTTTCATTGATAGACTAGAATTACCATATATTCTAAGGTATTTTCAATGATACACTACAAATTACGATATATTATAAGGTATTTTCAATGATACCCTGCATATTAAGTTATATTATAAGGTATTTTCAATGATAAACTGCTATATATTATAAGGTATTTTCTACGATACACTGCATATTACGTTATATTATAAGGTATTTTCAAAGATACACTACAAATTACGATATATTATAAGGTATTTTCAATGATACCCTGCATATTACGTTATATTATAAGGTATTTTCAATGATACACTGCATGTAACGTTATATTATAAGGTATTTTCAATGATACACTACAAATTACGATATATTATAAGGTATTTTCAATGATACCCTGCATATTACGTTATATTATAAGGTATTTTCAATGATACACTGCATATTACGTTATATTATAAGGTATTTTCAATGATACACTGCATATTACGTTATATTATAAGGTATTTTCAATGATACACTACAAATTACGATATATTATAAGGTATTTTCAATGATACCCTGCATATTAAGTTATATTATAAGGTATTTTCAATGATAAACTGCTATATATTATAAGGTATTTTCTACGATACACTGCATATTACGTTATATTATAAGGTATTTTCAAAGATACACTACAAATTACGATATATTATAAGGTATTTTCAATGATACCCTGCATATTACGTTATATTATAAGGTATTTTCAATGATACACTGCATGTAACGTTATATTATAAGGTATTTTCAATGATACACTACAAATTACGATATATTATAAGGTATTTTCAATGATACCCTGCATATTACGTTATATTATAAGGTATTTTCAATGATACACTGCATATTACGTTATATTATAAGGTATTTTCAATGATACACTGCATATTACGTTATATTATAAGGTATTTTCAATGATACACTACAAATTACGATGTATTATAAGGTATTTTCAATGATGCACTGCATATTACGTTATACTATAAGGTATTTTCAATGATACAATACAAATTACGATATATTATAAGGTATTTTCAATGATACACAGCATATTACGTTATATTATAAGGTATTTTCAATGATAAACTACTATATATTATAAGGTATTTTCAATGATACACTGCATATTACGTTATATGAGAAGGTATTTTCATTGATACACTACAAATTACGATATATTATAAGGTATTTTCAATGATACACTGCATATTACGTTATATTATAAGGTATTTTCAATGATACACTACAAATTACGATATATTATAAGGTATTTTAAATGATACACTGCATATTGCATAACATTATAATGTATTTTCAATGATACACTGCATATTACGATATATTATAAGGTATTTTCAATGATACACTGCATATTACGTTATATTATAAGGTATTATCAATGATACACTGCATATTACGTTATATTATAAGGTAATTTCAAAGATACACAGTATATTACGTTATATTATAAGGTATTTTCAATGATGCACTACATATTACGTTATACTATAAGGTATTTTCAATGATACACTACAAATTACGATATATTATATGGTATTTTCAATGATACACAGCATATTACGTTATATTATAAGGTATTTTCAATGATAAACTACTATATATTATAAGGTATTTTCAATGATACACTGCATATTACGTTATATGAGAAGGTATTTTCATTGATACACTACAAATTACGATATATTATAAGGTATTTTCAATGATACACTGCATATTACGTTATATTATAAGGTATTTTCAATGATACACTACAAATTACGATATATTATAAGGTATTTTCAATGATACACTGCATATTGCATAACATTATAATGTATTTTCAATGATACACTGCATATTACGATATATTATAAGGTATTTTCAATGATACACTGCATATTACGTTATATTATAAGGTATTATCAATGATACACTGCATATTACGTTATATTATAAGGTAATTTCAAAGATACACAGTATATTACGTTATATTATAAGGTATTTTCAATGATGCACTGCATATTACGTTATACTATAAGGTATTATCGTTGATAGACTGCATATTACGATAAAGTATAAGGTATTTTCAATAATAAACTACGATATATTATAAGGTATTTTCAATGATACACTGCATATTACGTTATATGAGAAGGTATTTTCATTGATACACTACAAATTACGATATATTATAAGGTATTTTCAATGATACACAGCATATTACGTTATATTATAAGGTATTTTCATTGATACACTGCATATTACGTTATATTATATGGTATTATCGTTGATAGACTGCATATTACGATAAAGTATAAGGTATTTTCAATAATAAACTACGATATATTATAGGGTATTTTCAATGATGCACTGTATATTACGTTATATTACATGGTATTTTCTATGATACACTGCATATTACGTTATATCATAAGGTATTTTCAATGATACACTGCATATTACGTTATATTATAGGGTATTTTCAATGATACACTGCATATTACGATATATTATAAGGTATTTTCAATGATAAACTACGATATATTAGAAGGTATTTTCAATGATACACTGCATATTACGATATATTATAAGGTATTTTCAATGATACACTGTATATTACGTGATATTACATGGTATTTTCTATGATACACTGTATATTACGTTGTATTATAAGGTATTTTCAATGATACACTGCATATTACGTTATATTATAAGGTATTTTCAATGACACACTGCATATTACGTTATATTATAAGGTATTTTCAATGATACACTGCATATTACGTTATATTATAAGGTATTTTCAATGATACACAGCATATTACGTTATATTATAAGGTATTTTCATTGATACACTGCATATTACGTTATATTATATGGTATTATCGTTGATAGACTGCATATTACGATAAAGTATAAGGTATTTTCAATAATAAACTACGATATATTATAGGGTATTTTCAATGATACACTGTATATTACGTTATATTACATGGTATTTTCTATGATACACTGCATATTACGTTATATCATAAGGTATTTTCAATGATACACTGCATATTACGTTATATTATAAGGTATTTTCAATGATACACTGCATATTACGTTATATTATAGGGTATTTTCAATGATACACTGCATATTACGTTATATTACATGGTATTTTCTATGATACACTGCATATTACGTTATATCATAAGGTATTTTCAATGATACACTGCATATTACGTTATATTATAAGGTATTTTCAATGATACACTGCATATTACGTTATATTATAGGGTATTTTCAATGATACACTGCATATTACGATATATTATAAGGTATTTTCAGTGATACACTGCATATTACGATATATTAGAAGGTATTTTCAATGATACACTGCATATTACGTTATATTATAAGGAATTTTCAATGATACACTGTATATTACGTTATATTACATGGTATTTTCTATGATACACTGCATATTACGTTATATCATAAGGTATTTTCAATGATACACTGCATGTTACGCTATATTGTAAGGTATTTTCAATGATACACTGTATATTACGTTATATTATAAGGTATTTTCAATGACACACTGCATATTACGTTATATTATAAGGTATTTTCAAGGATACACTGCATATTACGTTATATTATAAGGTATTTTCAATGATAAACTACGATATATTAGAAGGTATTTTCAATGATACACTGCATATTACGTTATATTATAAGGTATTTCAATGATACACTGTATATTACGTGATATTACATGGTATTTTCTATGATACACTGTATATTACGTTATATTATAAGGTATTTTCAATGATACACTGCATATTACGTTATATTATAGGGTATTTTCAATGGTACACTGCATATTACGATATATTATAAGGTATTTTCAGTGATACACTGCATATTACGTTACATTATAAGGTATTTTCAATGGTACACTGCATATTACGATATGTTATAAGGTATTTTCAATGATACACCGTATATTACGTTATATTATAAGGTATTTTCAATGATACACTGCATATTACGTTATATTATAAGGTATGATTCAATGATAAACTACGATGTATTAGAAGGTATTTTCAATGATACACTGCATATTACGTTATATTATAAGGTATTTTCAATGATACACTGCATATTACGATATGTTATAAGGTATTTTCAATGATACACCGTATATTACGTTACATTATAAGGTATTTTCATTGACAGACTAGAATTACCATATATTATAAGGTATTTTCAATGATACACTGCATATTACGTTATATGGGAAGGTATTTTCAATGATACACTGCATATTACGTTATATTATGAGGTATTTTCAATGATAAACTACTACGTATTATAAAGTATTTTCAATGATACACTGCATATTACGTTATATTATAAGGTATTTTCATTGATAGACTAGAATTACCATATATTCTAAGGTATTTTCAATGATACACTGCATATTACGTTATATTATAAGGTATTTTCAAAGATACACTACAAATAACGATATATTATAAGGTATTTTCAATGATACACTGCATATTACGTTATATTAGAAGGTATTTTCAATGATACACTGCATATTACGTTATATTATAAGGTATTTTCAATGATAAACTACTATATATTATAAGGTATTTTCAATGATACACTACAAATTACGTTATATCATAAGGTATTTTCAATGATACACTGCATATTACGTTATATTATAAGGTATTTTCAATGATACACTGCATATTACGATATGTTATAAGGTATTTTCAATGATACACCGTATATTACGTTACATTATAAGGTATTTTCATTGACAGACTAGAATTACCATATATTATAAGGTATTTTCAATGATACACTGCATATTACGTTATATGGGAAGGTATTTTCAATGATACACTGCATATTACGTTATATTATGAGGTATTTTCAATGATAAACTACTACGTATTATAAAGTATTTTCAATGATACACTGCATATTACGTTATATTATAAGGTATTTTCAAAGATACACTACAAATAACGATATATTATAAGGTATTTTCAATGATACACTGCATATTACGTTATATGAGAAGGTATTTTCATTGATACACTACAAATTACGTTATATTATAAGGTATTTTCAATGATACACTGCATATTACGTTATATGGGAAGGTATTTTCAATGATACACTGCATATTACGTTATATTAGAAGGTATTTTCAATGATACACTGCATATTACGTTATATTATAAGGTATTTTCAATGATACACTGCATATTACGTTATATTATAAGGTATTTTCAATGATACACTGCATATTACGTTATATTATAAGGTATTTTCAATGATACACTGCATATTACGTTATATTATAAGGTATTTTCAATGATACACTGCATATTACGTTATATTATAAGGTATTTTCAATGATACACTGCATATTACGTTATATTATAAGGTATTTTCAATGATAAACTACTATATATTATAAGGTATTTTCAATGATACACTACAAATTACGTTATATCATAAGGTATTTTCAATGATACACTGCATATTACGTTATATTATAAGGTATTTTCAAAGATACACTACAAATAACGATATATTATAAGGTATTTACAATGATACACTGCATATTTGGTTATATTATAAGGTATTTTCAAAGTTACACTACAAATAACGATATATTATAAGGTATTTTCAATGATACACTGCATATTACGTTATATGAGAAGGTATTTTCATTGATACACTACAAATTACGATATATTATAAGGTATTTTCAATGATACACTGCATATTACGTTATATGAGAAGGTATTTTCATTGATACACTACAAATTACGATATATTATAAGGTATTTTCAATGATACACTGCATATTACGTTATATTATAAGGTATTTTCAATGATAAACTACTACGTATTATAAGGTATTTTCAATGATACACTGCATATTACGTTATATTATAAGGTATTTCCAATGATACACTGCATATTACGTTATATGGGAAGGTATTTTCAATGATACACTGCATATTACGTTATATTAGAAGGTATTTTCAATGATACACTGCATATTACGTTATATTATAAGGTATTTTCAATGATACACTGCATATTACGTTATATTATAAGGTATTTTCAATGATACACTGCATATTACGTTATATTATAAGGTATTTTCAATGATACACTGCATATTACGTTATATTATAAGGTATTTTCAATGATACACTGCATATTACGTTATATTATAAGGTATTTTCAATGATACACTGCATATTACGTTATATTATAAGGTATTTTCAATGATACACTGCATATTACGATATATTATAAGGTATTTTCAATGATACACTGCATATTACGATATGTTATAAGGTATTTTCAATGATACACCGTATATTACGTTACATTATAAGGTATTTTCATTGACAGACTAGAATTACCATATATTATAAGGTATTTTCAATGATACACTGCATATTACGTTATATTATAAGGTATTTTCATTGATAGACTAGAATTACCATATATTCTAAGGTATTTTCAATGATACACTGCATATTACGTTATATTATAAGGTATTTTCAAAGATACACTACAAATAACGATATATTATAAGGTATTTTCAATGATACACTGCATATTACGTTATATGAGAAGGTATTTTCATTGATACACTACAAATTACGTTATATTATAAGGTATTTTCAATGATACACTGCATATTACGTTATATGGGAAGGTATTTTCAATGATACACTGCATATTACGTTATATTAGAAGGTATTTTCAATGATACACTGCATATTACGTTATATTATAAGGTATTTTCAATGATACACTGCATATTACGTTATATTATAAGGTATTTTCAATGATACACTGCATATTACGTTATATTATAAGGTATTTTCAAAGATACAATACAAATAACGATATATTATAAGGTATTTTCAATGATACACTGCATATTACGTTATATTATAAGGTATATTCATTGATACACTACAAATTACGATATATTATAAGGTATTTTCAATGATACACTGCATATTACGTTATATGGGAAGGTATTTTCAATGATACACTGCATATTACGTTATATTATAAGGTATTTTCAATGATACACTGCATACTACGTTATAGTATAAGGTATTTTCAATGATACACTGCATATTACGTTATATTATAAGGTATTTTCAAAGATACACTACAAATAACGATATATTATAAGGTATTTACAATGATACACTGCATATTTGGTTATATTATAAGGTATTTTCAAAGATACACTACAAATAACGATATATTATAAGGTATTTTCAATGATACACTGCATATTACGTTATACTATAAGGTATTTTCAATGATAAACTACTATATATTATAAGGTATTTTCAATGATAAACTACTACGTATTATAAGGTATTTTCAATGATACACTGCATATTACGTTATATTATAAGGTATTTTCAATGATAAACTACTACGTATTATAAGGTATTTTCAATGATACACTGCATATTGCGTTATATTATAAGGTATTTTCAATGATACACTGCATATTACGTTATATTATAAGGTATTTTCAATGATACACTGCATATTACGTTATATGGGAAGGTATTTTCAATGATACACTGCATATTACGTTATATGGGAAGGTATTTTCACTGATACACTGCATATTACGTTATATTATAAGGTATTTTCATTGATAGACAAGAATTACCATATATTCTAAGGTATTTTCAATGATACACTGCATATTACGTTATATGGGAAGGTATTTTCAATGATACACTGCATATTACGTTATATTATAAGGTATTTTCAATGATACACTGCATATTACGTTATATTATAAGGTATTTTCAATGATACACTGCATATTACGTTATATTATAAGGTATTTTCAATGATACACTGCATATTACGTTATATTATAAGGTATTTTCAATGATACACTGCATATTACGTTATATTATAAGGTATTTTCAAAGATACAATACAAATAACGATATATTATAAGGTATTTTCAATGATACACTGCATATTACGTTATATTATAAGGTATTTTCATTGATACACTACAAATTACGATATATTATAAGGTATTTTCAATGATACACTGCATATTACGTTATATGGGAAGGTATTTTCAATGATACACTGCATATTACGTTATATTATAAGGTATTTTCAATGATACACTGCATATTACGTTATATTATAAGGTATTTTCAATGATACACTGCATATTACGTTATATTATAAGGTATTTTCAAAGATACACTACAAATAACGATATATTATAAGGTATTTACAATGATACACTGCATATTTGGTTATATTATAAGGTATTTTCAAAGATACACTACAAATAACGATATATTACAAGGTATTTTCAATGATACACTGCATATTACGTTATACTATAAGGTATTTTCAATGATAAACTACTATATATTATAAGGTATTTTCAATGATAAACTACTACGTATTATAAGGTATTTTCAATGATACACTGCATATTACGTTATATTATAAGGTATTTTCAATGATAAACTACTACGTATTATAAGGTATTTTCAATGATACACTGCATATTACGTTATATTATAAGGTATTTTCAATGATACACTGCATATTACGTTATATTATAAGGTATTTTCAATAATACACTGCATATTACGTTATATGGGAAGGTATTTTCAATGATACACTGCATATTACGTTATATGGGAAGGTATTTTCACTGATACACTGCATATTACGTTATATTATAAGGTATTTTCATTGATAGACAAGAATTACCATATATTCTAAGGTATTTTCAATGATACACTGCATATTACGTTATATGGGAAGGTATTTTCAATGATACACTGCATATTACGTTATATTATAAGGTATTTTCAATGATACACTGCATATTACGTTATATTATAAGGTATTTTCAATGATACACTGCATATTACGTTATATTATAAGGTATTTTCAATGATACACTGCATATTACGTTATATTATAAGGTATTTTCAATGATAAACTACTATATATTATAAGGTATTTTCAATGATACACTACAAATTACGTTATATCATAAGGTATTTTCAATGATACACTGCATATTACGTTATATTATAAGGTATTTTCAAAGATACACTACAAATAACGATATATTATAAGGTATTTTCAATGATACACTGCATATTACGTTATATTATAAGGTATTTTCAATGATACACTGCATATTACGTTATATTATAAGGTATTTTCAATGATACACTACAAATAACGATATATTATAAGGTATTTACAATGATACACTGCATATTTGGTTATATTATAAGGTATTTTCAAAGATACACTACAAATAACGATATATTACAAGGTATTTTCAATGATACACTGCATATTACGTTATACTATAAGGTATTTTCAATGATAAACTACTATATATTATAAGGTATTTTCAATGATACACTACAAATTACGTTATATCATAAGGTATATTCAATGATACACTGCATATTACGTTATATTATAAGGTATTTTCAAAGATACACTACAAATAACGATATATTATAAGGTATTTTCAATGATACACTGCATATTAAGTTATATTATAAGGTATTTTCATTGATACACTACAAATTACGATATATTATAAGGTATTTTCAATGATACACTGCATATTACGTTATATGGGAAGGTATTTTCAATGATACACTGCATATTACGTTATATTATAAGGTATTTTCAATGATACACTGCATATTACGTTATATCATAAGGTATTTTCAATGATACACTGCATATTACGGTATATCATAAGGTATTTTCAATGATACACTGCATATTAAGTTATATTATAAGGTATTTTCAATGATACACTGCATATTACGTTATATTATAAGGTATTTTCAATGATGCACTGCATATTACGTTATACTATAAGGTATTTTCAATGATACACTACAAATTACGATATATTATAAGGTATATTCAATGATACACTGCATATTACGTTATATTATAAAGTATTATCAATGATACACTGCATATTACGGTATATCATAAGGTATTTTCAATGATACACTACAAATTACGTTATATCATAAGGTATTTTCAATGATACACTGCATATTACGTTATATTATAAGGTATTTTCAATGATACACTGCATATTACGTTATATTATAAGGTATTTTCAATGATAAACTACTATATATTATAAGGTATTTTCAATGATACACTGCATATTACGGTATATCATAAGGTATTTTCAATGATACACTACAAATAACGATATATTATAAGGTATTTACAATGATACACTGCATATTTGGTTATATTATAAGGTATTTTCAAAGATACAGTACAAATAACGATATATTACAAGGTATTTTCAATGATACACTGCATATTACGTTATACTATAAGGTATTTTCAATGATAAACTACTATATATTATACTGTATTTTCAATGATACACTACAAATTACGTTATATCATAAGGTATATTCAATGATGCACTGCATATTACGTTATATTATAAGGTATTTTCAATGATACACTGCATATTAAGTTATATTATAAGGTATTTTCACTGATACACTGCAAATTACGTTATATTATAAGGTATTTTCAATGATACACTCCATATTACGTTATATTATTAGGTTTTTTCAATGATGCACTGCATATTACGTTATACTATAAGGTATTTTCAATGATACACTGCATATTACGTTATATTATAAGGTATTTTCAATGATACACTGCATATTACGTTATATTATAAGATGTTTTCAATGATACACTGCATATTACGTTATATTATGAGGTATTTTCAAGGACACACTGCATATTACGTTATATTATAAGATGTTTTCAATGATACACTGCATATTACGTTATATTATGAGGTATTTTCAAGGACACACTGCATATTACGTTATATTATAAGGTATTTTTAATGATACACCACAAATTACGTTATATTATGAGGTATTTTCAAGGACACACTGCATATTACGTTATATCATAAGGTATTTTCAATGATACACTGCATATTACGTTATATTATAAGGTATTTTCAATGATACACTGCATATTACGTTATATTATAAGGTATTTTCAATGATGCACTGCATATTACGTTATACTATATGGTATTTTCAATGATACACCACAAATTACGTTATATTATGAGGTATTTTCAAGGACACACTGCATATTACGTTATATCATAAGGTATTTTCAATGATACACTGCATATTACGTAATATTATAAGGTATTTTCAATGATACACTGCATATTACGTTATATTATAAGGTATTTTCAATGATACACTGCATATTACGTTATATTATAAGGTATTTTCAATGATACACTGCATATTACGTTATATGGGAAGGTATTTTCAATGATACACTGCATATTACGTTATATGGGAAGGTATTTTCACTGATACACTGCATATTACGTTATATTATAAGGTATTTTCATTGATAGACAAGAATTACCATATATTCTAAGGTATTTTCAATGATACACTGCATATTACGTTATATGGGAAGGTATTTTCAATGATACACTGCATATTACGTTATATTATAAGGTATTTTCAATGATACACTGCATATTACGTTATATTATAAGGTATTTTCAATGATACACTGCATATTACGTTATATTATAAGGTATTTTCAATGATACACTGCATATTACGTTATATTATAAGGTATTTTCAATGATACACTGCATATTACGTTATATTATAAGGTATTTTCAAAGATACAATACAAATAACGATATATTATAAGGTATTTTCAATGATACACTGCATATTACGTTATATTATAAGGTATTTTCATTGATACACTACAAATTACGATATATTATAAGGTATTTTCAATGATACACTGCATATTACGTTATATGGGAAGGTATTTTCAATGATACACTGCATATTACGTTATATTATAAGGTATTTTCAATGATACACTGCATATTACGTTATATTATAAGGTATTTTCAATGATACACTGCATATTACGTTATATTATAAGGTATTTTCAAAGATACACTACAAATAACGATATATTATAAGGTATTTACAATGATACACTGCATATTTGGTTATATTATAAGGTATTTTCAAAGATACACTACAAATAACGATATATTACAAGGTATTTTCAATGATACACTGCATATTACGTTATACTATAAGGTATTTTCAATGATAAACTACTATATATTATAAGGTATTTTCAATGATAAACTACTACGTATTATAAGGTATTTTCAATGATACACTGCATATTACGTTATATTATAAGGTATTTTCAATGATAAACTACTACGTATTATAAGGTATTTTCAATGATACACTGCATATTGCGTTATATTATAAGGTATTTTCAATGATACACTGCATATTACGTTATATTATAAGGTATTTTCAATGATACACTGCATATTACGTTATATGGGAAGGTATTTTCAATGATACACTGCATATTACGTTATATGGGAAGGTATTTTCACTGATACACTGCATATTACGTTATATTATAAGGTATTTTCATTGATAGACAAGAATTACCATATATTCTAAGGTATTTTCAATGATACACTGCATATTACGTTATATGGGAAGGTATTTTCAATGATACACTGCATATTACGTTATATTATAAGGTATTTTCAATGATACACTGCATATTAAGTTATATTATAAGGTATTTTCAATGATACTCTGCATATTACGTTATATTATAAGGTATTTTCAATGATACACTGCATATTACGTTATATTATAAGGTATTTTCAATGATAAACTACTATATATTATAAGGTATTTTCAATGATACACTACAAATTACGTTATATCATAAGGTATTTTCAATGATACACTGCATATTACGTTATATTATAAGGTATTTTCAAAGATACACTACAAATAACGATATATTATAAGGTATTTTCAATGATACACTGCATATTACGTTATATTATAAGGTATTTTCAATGATACACTGCATATTACGTTATATTATAAGGTATTTTCAAAGATACACTACAAATAACGATATATTATAAGGTATTTACAATGATACACTGCATATTTGGTTATATTATAAGGTATTTTCAAAGATACACTACAAATAACGATATATTACAAGGTATTTTCAATGATACACTGCATATTACGTTATACTATAAGGTATTTTCAATGATAAACTACTATATATTATAAGGTATTTTCAATGATACACTACAAATTACGTTATATCATAAGGTATATTCAATGATACACTGCATATTACGTTATATTATAAGGTATTTTCAAAGATACACTACAAATAACGATATATTATAAGGTATTTTCAATGATACACTGCATATTACGTTATATTATAAGGTATTTTCATTGATACACTACAAATTACGATATATTATAAGGTATTTTCAATGATACACTGCATATTACGTTATATGGGAAGGTATTTTCAATGATACACTGCATATTACGTTATATTATAAGGTATTTTCAATGATACACTGCATATTACGTTATATCATAAGGTATTTTCAATGATACACTGCATATTACGGTATATCATAAGGTATTTTCAATGATACACTGCATATTAAGTTATATTATAAGGTATTTTCAATGATACACTGCATATTACGTTATATTATAAGGTATTTTCAATGATGCACTGCATATTACGTTATACTATAAGGTATTTTCAATGATACACTACAAATTACGATATATTATAAGGTATTTTCAATGATACACTGCATATTACGTTATATTATAAGGTATTTTCAATGATACACTGCATATTACGGTATATCATAAGGTATTTTCAATGATACACTACAAATTACGTTATATCATAAGGTATTTTCAATGATACACTGCATATTACGTTATATTATAAGGTATTTTCAATGATACACTGCATATTACGTTATATTATAAGGTATTTTCAATGATAAACTACTATATATTATAAGGTATTTTCAATGATACACTGCATATTACGGTATATCATAAGGTATTTTCAATGATACACTACAAATAACGATATATTATAAGGTATTTACAATGATACACTGCATATTTGGTTATATTATAAGGTATTTTCAAAGATACAGTACAAATAACGATATATTACAAGGTATTTTCAATGATACACTGCATATTACGTTATACTATAAGGTATTTTCAATGATAAACTACTATATATTATAAGGTATTTTCAATGATACACTACAAATTACGTTATATCATAAGGTATATTCAATGATGCACTGCATATTACGTTATATTATAAAGTATTATCAATGATACACTGCATATTAAGTTATATTATAAGGTATTTTCAATGATACACTGCAAATTACGTTATATTATAAGGTATTTTCAATGATACACTCCATATTACGTTATATTATTAGGTTTTTTCAATGATGCACTGCATATTACGTTATATTATAAGGTATTTTCAATGATACACTGCATATTACGTTATATTATAAGGTATTTTCAATGATACACTGCATATTACGTTATATTATAAGATGTTTTCAATGATACACTGCATATTACGTTATATTATGAGGTATTTTCAAGGACACACTGCATATTACGTTATATTATAAGGTATTTTTAATGATACACCACAAATTACGTTATATTATGAGGTATTTTCAAGGACACACTGCATATTACGTTATATTATAAGGTATTTTCAATGATACACTGCATATTACGTTATATTATAAGGTATTTTCAATGATACACTGCATATTACGTTATATTATAAGGTATTTTCAATGATACACTGCATATTACGTTATATTATAAGGTATTTTCAATGATGCACTGCATATTACGTTATACTATATGGTATTTTCAATGATACACTACAAATTACGATATATT
Organism: Lasioglossum lativentre; assembly: GCA_916610255.1. Taxonomy (NCBI): domain Eukaryota; kingdom Metazoa; phylum Arthropoda; class Insecta; order Hymenoptera; family Halictidae; genus Lasioglossum; species Lasioglossum lativentre. The sequence goes on along the minus strand of CAKAJI010000721.1, from coordinate 127,284 downwards.
ATAAGGTATTTTCAATGATACACTGCATATTACGTTGTATTATAAGGTATTTTCATTGATAGACTAGAATTACCATATATTCTAAGGTACTTTCAATGATACACTGCATATTACGTTATATTATATGGTATTTTCAATGATACACTGCATATTACGTTATATTATAAAGTATTTTCAATGATAAACTATATATTACGATATATTATATGGTATTTTCAATGATACACTGCATATTACGTTATATTATAAGGTATTTTCATTGATACACTACAAATTACCATATATTATAATGTATTTTCAATGATACACTGCATATTACATTATATTATAAGATGTTTTCAATGATAAACTACTATATTTTTTAAGGTATTTTCAATGATACACTGCATATTACGTTATATTATAAGGTATTTTCAATGATACACTGCATATTACGTTATATTATAAGGTATTTTCAATGATACACTGCATATTACGTTATATTATAAGGTTTTTTCAATGATGCACTGCATATTACGTTATACTATATGGTATTTTCAATGATACACTACAAATTACCATATATTCTAAGGTATTTTCAATGATACACTGCATATTACGTTATATTATATGGTATTTTCAATGATACACTGCATATTACGTTATATTATAAAGTATTTTCAATGATAAACTATATATTACGATATATTATACGGTATTTTCAATGATACACTGCATATTACGTTATATTATAAGGTATTTTCATTGATACACTCCAAATTACCATATATTATAAGGTATTTTCAATGATACACTGCATATTACATTATATCATAAGGTATTTTCAATGATACACTGCATATTACGTTATATTATAAGGTATTTTCAATGATACACTGCATATTACGTTATATTATAAGATGTTTTCAATGATACACTGCATATTACGTTATATTATGAGGTATTTTCAAGGACACACTGCATATTACGTTATATTATAAGGTATTTTTAATGATACACCACAAATTACGTTATATTATGAGGTATTTTCAAGGACACACTGCATATTACGTTATATCATAAGGTATTTTCAATGATACACTGCATATTACGTAATATTATAAGGTATTTTCAATGATACACTGCATATTACGTTATATTATAAGGTATTTTCAATGATGCACTGCATATTACGTTATACTATATGGTATTTTCAATGATACACTACAAATTACGATATATTATAAGGTATTTTCAATGATACACTGCATATTACGTTATATTATGAGGTATTTTCAAGGACACACTGCATATTACGTTATATTATAAGGTATTTTTAATGATACACCACAAATTACGTTATATTATGAGGTATTTTCAAGGACACACTGCATATTACGTTATATTATAAGGTATTTTTAATGATACACTGCATATTACGTTATATTATAAGGTATTTTCAATGATACACTGCATATTACGTTATATTATAAGATGTTTTCAATGATACACTGCATATTACGTTATATTATGAGGTATTTTCAATGATACACTGCATATTTTGTTATATTATAAGGTATTTTTAATGATACACTACAAATTACGATATATTATAAGGTATTTTCAATGATACACTGCATATTACGTTATATCATAAGGTATTTTCAATGATACACTGCATATTACGTTATATTATAAGATGTTTTCAATGATAAACTACTATATTTTATAAGGTATTTTCAATGATACACTGCATATTACGTTATATTATAAAGTATTTTCAATGATAAACTATATATTACGATATATTATACGGTATTTTCAATGATACACTGCATATTACGTTATATTATAAGGTATTTTCATTGATACACTCCAAATTACCATATATTATAAGGTATTTTCAATGATACACTGCATATTACATTATATCATAAGGTATTTTCAATGATACACTGCATATTACGTTATATTATAAGGTATTTTCATTGATACACTACAAATTACCATATATTATAATGTATTTTCAATGATACACTGCATATTACATTATATCATAAGGTATTTTCAATGATACACTGCATATTACGTTATATTATATGGTATTTTCAATGATACACTGCATATTACGTTATACTATATGGTATTTTCAATGATACACTGCATATTACGTTATATTAGGAGGTATTTTCAAGGACACACTGCATATTACGTTATATTATAAGGTATTTTTAATGATACACTGCATATTGCGTTATATTATAAGGTATTTTCAATGATACACTACAAATTACGATATATTATAAGGTATTTTCAATGATACACTGCATATTACGTTATATTATAACGTATTTTGATTGATACAGTTCAAATTACCATATATTATAAGGTATTTTCAATGATACACTGCATATTACGTTTTATCGTAAGGTATTTTCAATGATACACTGCATATTACGTTATATTATAAGGTATTTTCAATGATACACTGCATATTACGTTTATACTATATGGTATTTTCAATGATACACTGCATATTACGTTATATTATGAGGTATTTTCAAGGACACACTGCATATTACGTTATATTATAAGGTATTTTTAATGATACACTGCATATTACGTTATATTATAAGGTATTTTCAATGATACACTACAAATTACGATATATTGTAAGGTATTTTCAATGATACACTGCATATTACGTTATATTATAACGTATTTTGATTGATACAGTTCAAATTACCATATATTATAAGGTATTTTCAATGATACACTGCATATTACGTTTTATCGTAAGGTATTTTCAATGATACACTGCATATTACGTTATATTATAAGGTATTTTCAATGATGCACTGCATATTACGTTATACTATATGGTATTTTCAATGATACACTGCATATTACGTTATATTATAAGGTATTTTCAATGATACACTGCATATTACGTTATATTATAAGGTATTTTCAATGATACACTGCATATTACGTTATATTATAAGGTATTTTCATTGATACACTCCAAATTACCATATATTATAAGGTATTTTCAATGATACACTGCATATTACATTATATCATAAGGTATTTTCAATGATACACTGCATATTACGTTATATTATAAGGTATTTTTAATGATACACTACAAATTACCATATATTATAATGTATTTTCAATGATACACTGCATATTACATTATATCATAAGGTATTTTCAATGATACACTGCATATTACGTTATATTATATGGTATTTTCAATGATACACTGCATATTACGTTATACTATATGGTATTTTCAATGATACACTGCATATTACGTTATATTATGAGGTATTTTCAAGGACACACTGCATATTACGTTATATTATAAGGTATTTTTAATGATACACTGCATATTGCGTTATATTATAAGGTATTTTCAATGATACACTACAAATTACGATATATTATAAGGTATTTTCAATGATACACTGCATATTACGTTATATTATAACGTATTTTGATTGATACAGTTCAAATTACCATATATTATAAGGTATTTTCAATGATACACTGCATATTACGTTTTATCGTAAGGTATTTTCAATGATACACTGCATATTACGTTATATTATAAGGTATTTTCAATGATACACTGCATATTACGTTATACTATATGGTATTTTCAATGATACACTGCATATTACGTTATATTATGAGGTATTTTCAAGGACACACTGCATATTACGTTATATTATAAGGTATTTTTAATGATACACTGCATATTACGTTATATTATAAGGTATTTTCAATGATACACTACAAATTACGATATATTGTAAGGTATTTTCAATGATACACTGCATATTACGTTATATTATAACGTATTTTGATTGATACAGTTCAAATTACCATATATTATAAGGTATTTTCAATGATACACTGCATATTACGTTTTATCGTAAGGTATTTTCAATGATACACTGCATATTACGTTATATTATAAGGTATTTTCAATGATGCACTGCATATTACGTTATACTATATGGTATTTTCAATGATACACTGCATATTACGTTATATTATAAGGTATTTTCAATGATACACTGCATATTACGTTATATTATAAGGTATTTTCAATGATACACTGCATATTACGTTATATTATAAGGTATTTTCATTGATACACTCCAAATTACCATATATTATAAGGTATTTTCAATGATACACTGCATATTACATTATATCATAAGGTATTTTCAATGATACACTGCATATTACGTTATATTATAAGGTATTTTTAATGATACACTACAAATTACCATATATTATAATGTATTTTCAATGATACACTGCATATTACATTATATCATAAGGTATTTTCAATGATACACTGCATATTACGTTATATTATATGGTATTTTCAATGATACACTGCATATTACGTTATACTATATGGTATTTTCAATGATACACTGCATATTACGTTATATTATGAGGTATTTTCAAGGACACACTGCATATTACGTTATATTATAAGGTATTTTTAATGATACACTGCATATTGCGTTATATTATAAGGTATTTTCAATGATACACTACAAATTACGATATATTATAAGGTATTTTCAATGATACACTGCATATTACGTTATATTATAACGTATTTTGATTGATACAGTTCAAATTACCATATATTATAAGGTATTTTCAATGATACACTGCATATTACGTTTTATCGTAAGGTATTTTCAATGATACACTGCATATTACGTTATATTATAAGGTATTTTCAATGATACACTGCATATTACGTTATACTATATGGTATTTTCAATGATACACTGCATATTACGTTATATTATGAGGTATTTTCAAGGACACACTGCATATTACGTTATATTATAAGGTATTTTTAATGATACACTGCATATTACGTTATATTATAAGGTATTTTCAATGATACACTACAAATTACGATATATTGTAAGGTATTTTCAATGACACACTGCATATTACGTTATATTATAACGTGTTTTGATTGATACAGTTCAAATTACCATATATTATAAGGTATTTTCAATGATACACTGCATATTACGTTTTATCGTAAGGTATTTTCAATGATACACTGCATATTACGTTATATTATAAGGTATTTTCAATGATGCACTGCATATTACGTTATACTATATGGTATTTTCAATGATACACTGCATATTACGTTATATTATAAGGTATTTTCAATGATACACTGCATATTACGTTATATTATAAGGTATTTTCAATGATACACTGCATATTACGTTATATTATAAGGTATTTTCATTGATAGACTAGAATTACCATATATTTTAAGGTATTTTCAATGATACACTGCATATTACGTTTTATTATAAGGTATTTTCAATGATACACTGCATATTACGTTATATTATAAGGTATTTTCAATGATACACTGCATATTACGTTATATTATAAGGTATTTTCAATGATGCACTGCATATTACGTTATACTATATGGTATTTTCAATGATACACTACAAATTACGATATATTATAAGGTATTTTCAATGATACACTGCATATTACGTTGTATTATAAGGTATTTTCATTGATAGACTAGAATTACCATATATTCTAAGGTACTTTCAATGATACACTGCATATTACGTTATATTATAAGGTCTTTTTAATGATACACTGCATATTACGTTATATTATAAGGTATTTTCAATGATACACTACAAATTACGATATATTATAAGGTATTTTCAATGATACACTGCATATTACGTTATATTATAACGTATTTTGATTGATACAGTTCAAATTACCATATATTATAAGGTATTTTCAATGATACACTGCATATTACGTTTTATCGTAAGGTATTTTCAATGATACACTGCATATTACGTTATATTATAAGGTATTTTCAATGATGCACTGCATATTACGTTATACTATATGGTATTTTCAATGATACACTGCATATTACGTTATATTATGAGGTATTTTCAAGGACACACTGCATATTACGTTATATTATAAGGTATTTTTAATGATACACTGCATATTACGTTATATTATAAGGTATTTTCAATGATACACTACAAATTACGATATATTATAAGGTATTTTCAATGATACACTGCATATTACGTTATATTATAACGTATTTTGATTGATACAGTTCAAATTACCATATATTATAAGGTATTTTCAATGATACACTGCATATTACGTTTTATCGTAAGGTATTTTCAATGATACACTGCATATTACGTTATATTATAAGGTATTTTCAATGATGCACTGCATATTACGTTATACTATATGGTATTTTCAATGATACACTGCATATTACGTTATATTATAAGGTATTTTCAATGATACACTGCATATTACGTTATATTATAAGGTATTTTCAATGATACACTGCATATTACGTTATATTATAAGGTATTTTCATTGATAGACTAGAATTACCATATATTCTAAGGTATTTTCAATGATACACTGCATATTACGTTTTATTATAAGGTATTTTCAATGATACACTGCATATTACGTTATATTATAAGGTATTTTCAATGATACACTGCATATTACGTTATATTATAAGGTATTTTCAATGATGCACTGCATATTACGTTATACTATATGGTATTTTCAATGATACACTACAAATTACGATATATTATAAGGTATTTTCAATGATACACTGCATATTACGTTGTATTATAAGGTATTTTCATTGATAGACTAGAATTACCATATATTCTAAGGTACTTTCAATGATACACTGCATATTACGTTATATTATATGGTATTTTCAATGATACACTGCATATTACGTTATATTATAAGGTATTTTCAATGATGCACTGCATATTACGTTATACTATATGGTATTTTCAATGATACACTGCATATTACGTTATATTATGAGGTATTTTCAAGGACACACTGCATATTACGTTATATTATAAGGTATTTTTAATGATACACTGCATATTACGTTATATTATAAGGTATTTTCAATGATACACTACAAATTACTATATATTATAAGGTATTTTCAATGATACACTGCATATTACGTTATATTATAACGTATTTTGATTGATACAGTTCAAATTACCATATATTATAAGGTATTTTCAATGATACACTGCATATTACGTTTTATCGTAAGGTATTTTCAATGATACACTGCATATTACGTTATATTATAAGGTATTTTCAATGATGCACTGCATATTACGTTATACTATATGGTATTTTCAATGATACACTGCATATTACGTTATATTATAAGGTATTTTCAATGATACACTGCATATTACGTTATATTATAAGGTATTTTCAATGATACACTGCATATTACGTTATATTATAAGGTATTTTCATTGATAGACTAGAATTACCATATATTCTAAGGTATTTTCAATGATACACTGCATATTACGTTTTATTATAAGGTATTTTCAATGATACACTGCATATTACGTTATATTATAAGGTATTTTCAATGATACACTGCATATTACGTTATATTATAAGGTATTTTCAATGATGCACTGCATATTACGTTATACTATATGGTATTTTCAATGATACACTACAAATTACGATATATTATAAGGTATTTTCAATGATACACTGCATATTACGTTGTATTATAAGGTATTTTCATTGATAGACTAGAATTACCATATATTCTAAGGTACTTTCAATGATACACTGCATATTACGTTATATTATATGGTATTTTCAATGATACACTGCATATTACGTTATATTATAAAGTATTTTCAATGATAAACTATATATTACGATATATTATATGGTATTTTCAATGATACACTGCATATTACGTTATATTATAAGGTATTTTCATTGATACACTACAAATTACCATATATTATAATGTATTTTCAATGATACACTGCATATTACATTATATCATAAGGTATTTTCAATGATACACTGCATATTACGTTATATTATAAGGTATTTTCAATGATACACTGCATATTACGTTATATTATAAGATATTTTCAATGATAAACTACTATATTTTATAAGGTATTTTCAATGATACACTGCATATTACGTTATATTATAAGGTATTTTCAATGATACACTGCATATTACGTTATATTATAAGGTTTTTTCAATGATGCACTGCATATTACGTTATACTATATGGTATTTTCAATGATACACTACAAATTACCATATATTCTATGGTATTTTCAATGATACACTGCATATTACGTTATATTATATGGTATTTTCAATGACACACTGCATATTACGTTATATTATAAAGTATTTTCAATGATAAACTATATATTACGATATATTATACGGTATTTTCAATGATACACTGCATATTACGTTATATTATAAGGTATTTTCATTGATACACTCCAAATTACCATATATTATAAGGTATTTTCAATGATACACTGCATATTACATTATATCATAAGGTATTTTCAATGATACACTGCATATTACGTTATATTATAAGGTATTTTCAATGATGCACTGCATATTACGTTATACTATATGGTATTTTCAATGATACACTGCATATTACGTTATATTATGAGGTATTTTCAAGGACACACTGCATATTACGTTATATTATAAGGTATTTTTAATGATACACTGCATATTACGTTATATTATAAGGTATTTTCAATGATACACTACAAATTACGATATATTGTAAGGTATTTTCAATGATACACTGCATATTACGTTATATTATAAGGTATTTTCAATGATACACTGCATATTACGTTTTATCGTAAGGTATTTTCAATGATACACTGCATATTACGTTTTATCGTAAGGTATTTTCAATGATACACTGCATATTACGTTATATTATAAGGTATTTTCAATGATGCACTGCATATTACGTTATACTATATGGTATTTTCAATGATACACTGCATATTACGTTATATTATAAGGTATTTTCAATGATACACTGCATATTACGTTATATTATAAGGTATTTTCAATGATACACTGCATATTACGTTATATTATAAGGTATTTTCAATGATACACTGCATATTACGTTATATTATAAGGTATTTTCATTGATAGACTAGAATTACCATATATTTTAAGGTATTTTCAATGATACACTGCATATTACGTTTTATTATAAGGTATTTTCAATGATACACTGCATATTACGTTATATTATAAGGTATTTTCAATGATACACTGCATATTACGTTATATTATAAGGTATTTTCAATGATGCACTGCATATTACGTTATACTATATGGTATTTTCAATGATACACTACAAATTACGATATATTATAAGGTATTTTCAATGATACACTGCATATTACGTTGTATTATAAGGTATTTTCATTGATAGACTAGAATTACCATATATTCTAAGGTACTTTCAATGATACACTGCATATTACGTTATATTATATGGTATTTTCAATGATACACTGCATATTACGTTATATTATAAAGTATTTTCAATGATAAACTATATATTACGATATATTATATGGTATTTTCAATGATACACTGCATATTACGTTATATTATAAGGTATTTTCATTGATACACTACAAATTACCATATATTATAATGTATTTTCAATGATACACTGCATATTACATTATATCATAAGGTATTTTCAATGATACACTGCATATTACGTTATATTATAAGATGTTTTCAATGATACACTGCATATTACGTTATATTATGAGGTATTTTCAAGGACACACAGCATATTACGTTATATTATAAGGTATTTTTAATGATACACCACAAATTACGTTATATTATGAGGTATTTTCAAGGACACACTGCATATTACGTTATATTATAAGGTATTTTTAATGATACACTGCATATTACGTTATATTATAAGGTATTTTCAATGATACACTGCATATTACGTTATATTATAAGATGTTTTCAATGATGCACTGCATATTACGTTATATTATGAGGTATTTTCAATGATACACTGCATATTTTGTTATATTATAAGGTATTTTTAATGATACACTACAAATTACGATATATTATAAGGTATTTTCAATGATACACTGCATATTACTTTATATTATTACGTATTTTGATTGATACAGTTCAAATTACCATATATTATAAGGTATTTTGATTGATACAGTTCAAATTACCATATATTATAAGGTATTTTCTATGATACACTGCATATTACGTTTTATCGTAAGGTATTTTCAATGATACACTGCATATTACGTTATATTATAAGATGTTTTCAATGATAAACTACTATATTTTATAAGGTATTTTCAATGATACACTGCATATTACGTTATATTATAAGGTATTTTCAATGATAAACTACTATATATTATAAGGTATTTTCAATGATACACTACAAATTACGATATATTATAAGGTATTTTCAATGATACACTGCATATTACGTTTTATCGTAAGGTATTTTCAATGATACACAGCATATTACGTTATATTATAAGGTATTTTCAATGATAAACTACTATATATTATAAGGTATTTTCAATGATACACTGCATATTACGTTATATTATAAGTATTTTCAATGGTATTCTGCATATTACGTTATTTTATAAGGTATTTTTATTGATATATATTATATTACGTTATATTATAAGGTATTTTCAATGACAGACAGCATATTACATTATTTTATAATGTATTTTCAATGGTAGACTGCATATTCCGTTATATTATAAGGTATTTTCAATGATACACTTCATATTACATTACATTATAAGGTATTTTCAATGATACACTGCATATTACGATATATTATAAGGTATTTTCAATGATACACTGCATATTACGTTATATTATAAGGTATTTTCAATGATACACTACAAATTACGATATATTATAAGGAATTTTCAATGATACACTGCATATTACGTTATATCATAAGGTATTTTGATTGATACAGTTCAAATTACCATATATTATAAGGTATTTTCAATGATACACTGCATATTACGTTTTATCGTAAGGTATTTTCAATGATACACTGCATATTACGTTATATTATAAAGTATTTTCAATGATAAACTATATATTACGATATATTATATGGTATTTTCAATGATACACTGCATATTACGTTATATTATAAGGTATTTTCATTGATACACTACAAATTACCATATATTATAAGGTATTTTCAATGATACACTGCATATTACGTTATATTATATGGCATTTTCAATGATACACTGCATATTACGTTATATTATAAAGTATTTTCAATGATAAACTATATATTACGATATATTATACGGTATTTTCAATGATACACTGCATATTACGTTATATTATAAGGTATTTTCATTGATACACTCCAAATTACCATATATTATAAGGTATTTTCAATGATACACTGCATATTACATTATATCATAAGGTATTTTCAATGATACACTGCATATTACGTTATATTATAAGGTATTTTCAATGATACACTGCATATTACGTTATATTATAAGATGTTTTCAATGATACACTGCATATTACGTTATATTATGAGGTATTTTCAAGGACACACTGCATATTACGTTATATTATAAGGTATTTTTAATGATACACCACAAATTACGTTATATTATGAGGTATTTTCAAGGACACACTGCATATTACGTTATATTATAAGGTATTTTTATGATACACTGCATATTACGTTATATTATAAGGTATTTTCAATGATACACTGCATATTACGTTATATTATAAGATGTTTTCAATGATACACTGCATATTACGTTATATTATGAGGTATTTTCAAGGACACACTGCATATTACGTTATATTATAAGGTATTTTCAATGATACACTGCATATTACGTTATATTATAAGATGTTTTCAATGATACACTGCATATTACGTTATATTATGAGGTATTTTCAAGGACACACTGCATATTACGTTATATTATAAGGTATTTTCAATGATACACTGCATATTACGTTATATTATAAGATGTTTTCAATGATACACTGCATATTACGTTATATTATGAGGTATTTTCAATGATACACTGCATATTTTGTTATATTATAAGGTATTTTTAATGATACACTTCAAATTACGATATATTATAAGGTATTTTCAATGATACACTGCATATTACTTTATATTATTACGTATTTTGATTGATACAGTTCAAATTACCATATATTATAAGGTATTTTTAATGATACACTGCATATTACATTATATCATAAGGTATTTTCAATGATACACTGCATATTACGTTATATTATATGGTATTTTCAATGATACACTGCATATTACGTTATATTATAACGTATTTTGATTGATACAGTTCAAATTACCATATATTATAAGGTATTTTCAATGATACACTGCATATTACGTTTTATCGTAAGGTATTTTCAATGATACACTGCATATTACGTAATATTATAAGGTATTTTCAATGATACACTGCATATTACGTTATATTATAAGGTATTTTCAATGATGCACTGCATATTACGTTATATTATGAGGTATTTTCAATGATACACTGCATATTACATTATATCATAAGGTATTTTCAATGATAAACTACTATATATTATAAGGTATTTTCAATGATACACTACAAATTACGATATATTTTAAGGTATTTTCAATGATACACTGCATATTACGTTTTATCGTAAGGTATTTTCAATGATACACAGCATATTACGTTATATTATAAGGTATTTTCAATGATAAACTACTATATATTATAAGGTATTTTCAATGATACACTGCATATTACGTTATATTATAAGTATTTTCAATGGTATACTGCATATTACGTTATTTTATAAGGTATTTTTAATGATATATATTATATTACGTTATATTATAAGGTATTTTCAATGATAAACTATATATTACGATATATTATACGGTATTTTCAATGATACACTGCATATTACGTTATATTATAAGGTATTTTCATTGATACACTCCAAATTACCATATATTATAAGGTATTTTCAATGATACACTGCATATTACATTATATCATCATTGATACACTGCATATTACGTTTTATTATAAGGTATTTTCAATGATACACTGCATATTACGTTATATTATAAGATGTTTTCAATGATACACTGCATATTACGTTATATTATGAGGTATTTTCAAGAGACACACTGCATATTACGTTATATATAAGGTATTTTTAATGATACACCACAAATTACGTTATATTATGAGGTATTTTCAAGGACACACTGCATATTACGTTATATTATAAGGTATTTTTTAATGATACACTGCATATTACGTTATATTATAAGGTATTTTCAATGATACACTGCATATTACGTTATATTATAAGATGTTTTCAATGATACACTGCATATTACGTTATATTATGAGGTATTTTCAATGATACACTGCATATTTTGTTATATTATAAGGTATTTTTAATGATACACTACAAATTACGATATATTATAAGGTATTTTCAATGATACACTGCATATTACTTTATATTATAACCGTATTTGATTGATACAGTTTCAAATTACTATATATTATAAGGTATTTTCAATGATACACTGCATATTACGTTATATGCAGTGTATCATTGAAAATTATATCGTAAGGTAATTTCAATGATACACTGCATATTACGTTTATATTATAAGGTATTTTCAATGATACACCTGCATATTACGTTTTATCGTAAGGTATTTTTCAATGATACACTGCATATTACGTTTATATTATAAGGTATTTTCAATGATACACTGCATATTACGTTATATTATATGGTATTTCAATGATACACTGCATAATTACATTATATTATAAAGTATTTTCAATGATAAACTATATATTACGATATATTATAACGGTATTTTCAATGATACACTGCATATTACGTTATATTATAATGTATTTTCATTGATACACTCCAAATTACCATATAATTATAAGGTATTTT